>OX451399.1:8960307-9005552 GCA_949629135.1 Eremobia ochroleuca
TGGAACCGATACCGGCTGCGGTACTCGGGGATAATAAAAACAATACCACGTGAGAGCCGCTGACTTTCGTCAACAAACGAAGAGGATTGTTGAGAGGTTCTATTTTCGGAGAATGATACAATAACTAATCTGTTATCGGCCAAAGACTCGTCAAAAGTAATCTTGTAAATATGTATTACGTTATCAATTTCTGTCAATGATTCTCTCCGAAAGATTTTCGCAGAATTTTGACTTTATATTTAACAATTATAATCCTTCATATATTTGTATTGGTATGCAACCGCATCAATATTATCCACACGCAAGCGATTGCTCGTGTGTGGTGAAATTTCTATAAAAAAATATTTCTAGAATACATAAAAAAATAGAAATTACGTAATAAGTCTGAAAAATAGAAAGATAAGCGCGTTATCCCTAATTAACACAAAGTGGAAAATGCTGCTAGTTAGGTGTACCATATATGACTAATGAGGCATTAATACCAGTTGATAAAAAATGCTCTATCAAACAATAACATTTTAGGCAGAAAGAACTGTCACATTTAACAATATACTTAATTGGTTTAACTAAATCTTTCCAGTAATTTTAAAAATAAACAGATATAAAATTGAGATAACATCGTTAATACAGTTTCAGTTACTCACACTTATTGATGAATTAAACACAAATCTGATAAGGTTTTAGTAGATACGAACAGTATCAAAATATTATCACAAGGTCGAAAGTGGAAAATAAAATCGCATAAATCATGATTTCATAAAGTTGTATTGTCTTGCAATTGTTATATCATCATCAGATACTCGGAGCACATGTACCTGAATATCAATGTCGTATGATTTCACAATCTTATCGGATTGTGCTTGTAGGGGCGCTGGGGCATGCTCAGACGCACATAAGATTTTATGTACAGACGCCAGCACATCAAGCTACCCGAAACTGTCAGATTTTCCCAATCAACTTTGAACCTTATGATTTAGCGATAAAGTTGAAAATCTATTAAAGAAATCTGACAGCTTGTAGTAGCTTGATGTGCTGGCGTCTGTACATGAGTTAGCTTTGGTCTTTTAGTTTATTACCTATTTATCTCTTATGCCATATGTAACATACAGTTGAACGAGGCATTCCATTGCATCAAGTTATGATAAAACACTAAAAATATTCGTTTTCCGGCTGACGGTTATTGTGCTATTTTAATTTTCGTCATTGCACTGTAAATAACTAAATAGAGGTAAGATCACATCTAATTAAGTTAAAGTTTTAGCCTTGCGTTTGCGAGTGATGTCATTACTTTTATAATTTGAATAGACAGCAAGGACTTTCTAAGCCCCGCTCGATGGCCGACGTGACTCACGGTGACAGCTTTCATTCATTTTCCGGACGTGATAAAAGTTACAATTGTTTGCCAAGATTGTATTAACAAGTGTGCCAAAAATTGTATTACCGAGAAGAGAAAAAAGTTGTGTTCGTCTGTGATGTCTAGACAGGCAACCGAGACAAGACGTGACGTGACGTTAAATTTTCAAACCTTTGTGGACATTTTGACGACCTTTTTAGATCGTTTTATATAATTTTGGCGGGTTCCGGGTGAATTCTTAAAAAAAAATCTCTTAGAACTGTAAATATAGTCATTAGTACCTACTTATAAGTATGTAAGTACATACAGAGTGTAATTCGTCTCAAACGCGTGACGTGCGATAGCAGTGGGTGTCGACTGAAAGGGCGTGCTAATTTCAGGTTGGAGGCTTGCGTAACTGTAGTACAAACGAAAACAACGCGGAACGGCAGCAATGGCCGCTCGTCACCTGACAACTTCGAATGTCACATTTCTGATTGATTGTGACGCGGTTATCAATTCAGTTACTTTACTATCGATCGATACAGTTGCGTACCTATTCTTAACTATGTCTGTTTCGTAAATTGCACAGCAGAAAATATGCTGTTAAATAAATACATCGCTTTAATAAAATTGGCAAATAAAACGATTAATATGCTACCAATAGCCTCACATGTTCTTAGGAACGGTCTTTGGGACAATAGACCTAATTTATGAGGACGATGGGTATAATTTTCCTATTCATTAATAAGGTAGAGGCGAAATTGGTTGTTAAAAACCTCGTCACTACAACTATTTGGGTACAAATTCCCAGACATTTATTTATATACCAATACAATATGTATTTAAGCAACTCAGATTGCACAAAATGATAACAGCTTGTGTAGTTAGTATAAATATTTACTTCTTCATATTAAGTTTAACTCAAATACATAAAATTAATCCAATTGAAAAAAAAAATCCTTGAACCATAGTTTCTGGTTTTCCTGCGTTGTGCTTGTGAATATATGTAGAAAATTCCTGTATGGTTCTAAAAGGGTCGACAAACAGGCGGCCAATTAACGTAATTAAAACGGTAAAATCTAGTAGCAATCTCATTTCAGAGACAATCAAAGTCAAAAACATGTCAAAAATGTAGGGAAATTACAGGTATTTTTGACAGGTTGAGACAGATCAGACTGTAAACGTTCTTAAAATTACGATAATAGCCCGTCTGAAGCTAACAGATCTTAACATTTTGTTGGTAACAAATAAAAAAACAAGAGCAACAGGAAGTGCTGACCAAAACATCACGGATCGTTAATAAACATGAAAACAAAAGTACACTTCGCGCATTGTTATTTTTAACGCTATGATCGAACCTTATCGGACTGATCTTTTAACCCGAGAGCGGCGTGCCATCAAAAATACTTTTTATACTCTTGATAGCGTTAGGTCTTCGAAATATGTTGTTACTTTGACTTTTAGTCCGTGCCGGTGATTGCACTGGGTTCTGATGTCATTTATATTTTTACTGTTTTACATGTCTGTCTAGCCAGCCCCCGATTCACAGGTTTTTGTTAAATCGATTTGATTCCTTAAAAAATCCTATGATTTTTCCCTGGACCGAGTCTAATTGAATCGTCACGACTTTCAGTACCTTATATAGTTGTTAAAATTTCTCGTTTTATTGCTAAATCAAAAGAAAATATTGTTATTATTGCGGTGCTTCTCAATGAGAAAAGTTGTACTCTACTCGTGAACTCTTCTATGTTTTTCGCCACACTGAAAGTTTTTCTTCACACAATTTTTTCTTCGAGCGTATTGCCTCCATTCTATTTATTAAACTATTAGGTATAATGCAGTCCTTATTATCACCAAAGTATAACTTGAAATTATCTAAAATTCAATTAGATCTTCATATTTCTAGAAAGCCAGCCATTTAGTATTTACCGAGAATTATATTACGTGGCAGTTCTATAGGTAAACATCTGCCCTTAGGGGCATTATAGGCGTAATATTATGTTTATAGTACTGGGTCCTGTATAGTACATATTTATTGTGAGACGGACATTTTTGTTCGTCGTAATAATGATCGCAATAATGATCCTAGATTCGTGTTCTGTATTCTATCTTTAACCTTGATAAAGTCAAATCGAATCTTTAAAAAAATTCCATATCGTTTTGGATCACCAAACATTGCGGTCCAGAAATGAATGTCAGATACAGGAGTTCTCTGTTTACTTTTAATAGGAATCTTTATTTTTTATCTCTCGGAACAGCCCGCGGCTACAATAATGACCAAATGAAGTCAAGGGACTCATATCGCAATTAAGATTAAAATTATGTTCCTATTCAGTTTTACGTGTGAAAACTCCCTACCTAAGTAATAAATCCTCACAATTAAACAATAAAATACATAATTAGCCATGTTTTAGACGTTAGAGGCCATACGTACCGCATTGCGTTAGATAACAATCTCACCTCTCAAACGCAGAACGTAAAGTTGTAAAGTACGCGAGTTATTAGTGGATACCCAACCCTTATTTGTGGAATGTTTTAAATGCGCATTTATACGCAAATATTATATAAGATTGTTTGCGTGCACGCAGTCGCATCGCGCGCGGAATGAAAATGTACTCGCGCTTGATTGCGCCTCATTGTAACACCGCTGCGCCCGCGCACCGCCGCACTCCGATATCATTCACTAATTGCCGCTTTACCTACTCGTATTCTTTTACAACCGCCTCCTCCTGTTAGGTCATTTGAATAAAGTGTTTAAACTTAGGTACCTATATTACGAAGTACCTGATCGGATCTGTTTAGATAGGATGTAAAAAGTGACATACCAAACAAGTAGCTAAGTAGATGTGTGCTCGCTGTACCGCGCATTATTTATTGCGTCTTCAGTACATTACTGCCTCATATAGAAGCACATCAGACGTAATTGATAGATTTATAGACCTCACCAATAGGACTCGTCGCCTTATGTGAATGTTCCTGATTTACCGTACTTTTACGAAGTAAAGTTAATTTTGCAAATTACAATCATATTGCATGGCGTCACACGTAATGTCGTAAATCGTGGTTGGGTTGCGTTATGTCCGTGGCGCGGGCGCAGCGTCGCAGGACACTTACGTCCAATTCAGTCGCTGGTTCATTGCCCCGCAGCGAAGCTGGGCGTAACAAACGACCCGCTGACTGACGTCACATCATTACCATTGCACTCAAATTGCATTACCCGAGGGCTACATAAGCACATACACATCGGCATACCGTATGCTCACATCATTTTACTACAAAACCACATTAAGTTACTACGTACAAAGGCAAAACCGGAATAAAACCATAAAACTTTATCTGATGAAGTGATGATAAAATATACCAACGCAAAATTCATAGAAGTTAAAATAATTAGCGTGCGAAATGTTCCTTGACATGTGGAGATTTTGTATGTGTGCATACATAATTATATAAAATTGTTTTTATTTGTTTACCTATGGGAAATAAAGTGGTCTGTGTCGTAGTTGGTAGGTGGCCTCGTAGAAAGCTTTTCATGAGTTTCCTGCGCAAGTGAATTAGACATCATCTACAATGAACATGGTGTTTGACCGCTGCGTGTTCTCCGCACAAATATTAGCGCACTTAATTAACGCCCGACGAACTTCCACGAAATTAATTGGGGTCAAAGAATTTGAGTGCATACATCTCAATTAAAGCCGACGTTACACCAGGAGTCATCGCCACATCGGAACACCAAATAATTCAATATATTTTAATCGCACCAGACGTAGTCATGTGTCCTCTAGAAATAAATAACAGCGTGTCATTCCTAATCTCTGACGCCTCCTGCCAGTATCCGCAGACAATAGACATTAATTTTCAAAGGCGTGAGATAGGAATGTCGTCCACGCAGGTAGAATTTTTGGCACCTTTATGATCAGATCCTGACGTGTCATAAGCCACCCACGGCCTTCATTAAGCCGGTAGCCTACAAAGGCGCCGGGTCGACCATAATGCTGTCGGATTATACAGAGCGAGCGACGGGCGGGTCGTCGGCCTGCGGTGCCCTCGCGTGCTACAATTGCACACAATATGCCCCCGCGCGACCCGCCAAACCAAAAAGTTAGAAAAGTATCGCACGCTGGTGGGACGCCACGCCGCGGCGATACCATCTCGGCGCCACGCGGCCGCCGCACCGCGCCGCGCTGCGTGCCACCTACACCTTGTCTTGATCCTTAAATTCGATCATTTTGTAGCTGTCCGGGCCCCTAAGGAGTACGTCCGGTGTCGGAGATGCCACCGTCGGCATTTAATTAGAAGTTTACTCTTAAGAACCCGTGAAATATTGCGCACCTTGGAGAATTTAAAGCGTCCGAGATTGAATACGGAGAAACGATAAATGCAATTCGGAACTTTGAGCGATCCGATTTATTTTATGGACATTTTCGGCGAGGAGCGTTCGGATCCCGCAAACGACTCTGTTTATCTTTATCGATAATAAAAGTTTTGGATAATGCGATATGTCGCCGAGAGCGGGGCGCGGGTGTGTCGGCCGACATACGGAGCTCCTCCCACGTACGGGTCTCGTTATGAACTTGAATTAAATGAATGACGCAGTTGTATGAATGGCGCGGGAATGAATGTGAGTCGGAAGTGCAGGCCGCGCTTCAGCACGCTAGCCCATTGCGCCGCGCACGTGCATCCGCCGCCGCGCGCTGCGCTCGCGCCTCTGCTTCTAGTGCAACCTCACACCATCGCGTTTGTCAATCCTCGACACCGACATAGGATAGTTAGATACGATGCATTAATTCTAACTCCTTTGAATTTCCTTCACTGGAGCTTTGAATGTAAGCAAAACTAATAATGTCCGTGGCTTTACGTCCGCGCGCTCGCGACAAGGGTATAAAATTTCATCAGCCCGCAGATAAGAACAGTTGTAGTAATAATTAACATGATACAAATTACATATAACACTCGTGTACGAGTAAGTAATTTGCATGCGATTGTCTCGTAAACATCAGAGTTCACTGCGCAATATTTTAATTATTCATACCGGGGAATGAATAACGAGACCCTTAGTGCTTGAGTTAGTACTAACATTCAATATAAATGTGCGTAGTGAACTGTAGTTAATTAGGGCACTGAGCACTGTGGCTAGGTCATGTAGGACATTTCTAATACTAGTTGGACAATAGGTTCAAAGGAGTCGATCGTTGAGCAATATTGAGTATATAATTAATTGGGCGAGCACAGGTGTGAGGAGGCGTCGTCATTTGTTTACTACATACACGCGCATAAATTAGCAATTAATTATTATAATTCAAAATTAGTGTTCTCACAAGAATAGTGTTTATGTGTGACTGTCCAGCGTCGAGTCTTAGTCAATTGCAGATTTACGTTATTTAGCGGAATTTTATTCTCAAGTAATTTTGCTTATTGGATAGTCACTAGTTAGTCAAATAAATATTAAATAAATATTGTATCTTCCACAACTCCATCGCAGTCCCAAAGTTCTTCTTAGTTGAATGGCAGATTCTGTGTCCATTGTTCTTATTAAATTATATTGGCAAAGGAGAGCGTCAAACAGTTGTTTAAAAGTTTCAGAATAAAATAAAGCGTTTAACAATTAGTAACAATAGCTTATTAATTTATCTTCGCTTCGTTGTATCTAGCGCAGACCTAGATGCTTCGAAACCTTTAGTTTTCGTCGCGTAGCCGATACGCAACACAGCTGTTACGCAGTCGCTGCGTAGACGGACACTGTGAGTGCTACGCTGGCGTAGCGCTGACGACGTATGATGCTACATTAGTTTCGATTCAGCAGTGCCAGTCTGTAACCATCTCACCGTGAAAACTTAGGTGAAGTGAGCGTGGAGTGAGCTGTCAGTGTCATCCCACCTGATACTAGGGATTGACCAAGCATACATTTATACAATCATAATCGAGATTTTAATCATATTTTTTATGCTAATTCTATTGATCATTTTATATAATTTCAAAGCTAGTATTTTAGTCGTCAAAACATTACTATTTTGTGGGTTTTAATCTAGGAAAAAAGAAAAAGAAATAAAATTAATATTCTGACTAAGTTTCTGTTTTGCTATTTTATTTTACAACCCTACAAAATAGTAATGTTTTGACAACTAAAATACTAGCTTTTAAATTATTTAAAATGTTTGCTTAGTCAATCCCTAGCATCAGTGGGATGACATTGCCAGCTCAATCCACGCAAGTTGTCACGGTGAGATTTTTACAGAATTGACATGCTGTTGTACAGACGCCAGCACATCAAGCTACTACAATATGTCGGATTTCTTCAATAGCTTTTCAACTTTATTGCTAAAACATAAGGCTCAATGTTGATTGGGAAAATCTGACAGTTTCGGGTAGCTTGATGTGCTGGCGTCTGTACTATTTTTTTTTTCTAATTTATTTATTTTTTATTAAAAAAGTTGCCTCACACTAGGAATTTCTCCTGTATTGTGGGTGCATTTACAAACATTTAAAGTCACATACACAAACAGCCAGACCCGGAACAACTACTTGTACGTCATACAAATATTTGTTCCGTGCGGGAATCGAACCCGCGACACGCAGCGCAGCAGTCAATCGCTTAACAACTGCGCCAACCGTGCCGTCCAACTATTGCTAGGTTCTTGCTTAAATGAGTTTTATAATATATACAACATGTGACGTTAAATGCGCAAAACCTCAGACACCCCAACTGATTTTTAATTCAATTGACCTATTTCAGAAAGAAAATAAGTCATTAAAAAAATGTAAAGGTTTTATGTGCAGTTTTAGTTTTACTGGCCATTCTGACCGTTTCTTGCGTCTGCGACGACGCTTTATCGAGGGAGGAGTCGTCACCGGGCCGCTGCGCCGCGCTGAAATTGGCTTGCTTGACCTATTAATAAATAGACACGGCAACGTTTTGAATGAAGATTTTTTGAAAAATGTGACCTATATTAAAAAGTGGTCCATTTATTTCAGCTCGTTATTCTGATCAAACTATTTTCAGGTTTTGCGCATTTAACGGTACACGTTGTATAAACCAAAATTAGAGAAATTCATAAACTATGGAGTTTTCACTTGCTATGTAGGATGGATTCCTCAAAACTAATTTTGAACAACTTCCTCTTTTCACCCTTTTTATTCCGTTGATACGAGGAGTCACTAAATAAATAAAAAATATAGTTACTTTTAATTATTTTATTCGGTCAATTATAACAGGCAGCTTTCGTAAGCCATTCTGTCATCAGTTCATCACGGTAAAAATAATATAGCCTTATTTAAAAAGCTTGAGTATGTAAATTGATGCGAATTAAAAAGCTGAAGAATATTTTTTATACGCATCAATGCAGTTCTCGTTGCGTATTACCTTGACAAATAAAAAGTAGGTACTGGAACCCGTCAAACGTGCCTATAATAAAATTTCCTCGTTTCTTGCAAATATACTCATATTCATATCACAGTTGACTAACTGGTGGCTAACAAATAGACCGGTAGACATTGCAAATAAAAACCGACAGGATGTGGCTATTCTAGTGTAGATTGTTTGTTTAGAAGTTAATTTTCTTTACAGTACCTATTGGCATGAGAATCGGTTGCATTGGTATTGAGAAAACGAAAGATGAGCACTTTATTATTTCTACATCTCTCTGTTGGTACACATTTGTTTGCTTTATTAGTTGTACATTTTCATAATGGTGCTTTGTAGACGTGCGTATGTCTGATGTTGGCATTCGTGCTAAAGAAAAATACACAGTTAGTGTAGTATTGTGTGTTGTAGTT
Organism: Eremobia ochroleuca; assembly: GCA_949629135.1. Taxonomy (NCBI): domain Eukaryota; kingdom Metazoa; phylum Arthropoda; class Insecta; order Lepidoptera; family Noctuidae; genus Eremobia; species Eremobia ochroleuca. The sequence goes on from OX451399.1 coordinate 8,969,417, forward strand.
GATTGATAAAATAATACAAATTACCTAATGAAAAATGGAACTGGGTCGATAACTTCCATATGGCTATTATTTGTGAGACAACTGGTTTTCATTAAATAGTATTGTTATATTTATAACATAAGTGGATACTTGTAATTGACCTTCTTCTACATATTACTTCTGACTACTTCAATGAATTAGCTGTAAGTTTTCTTAAAATGAATAAAATAAAATATTTTCATAATTTTTCACAATCTCATAATATTTGGACAAAAATGATTTAATATGAACGCCTTACATTTGTATAAACCCATCGCCGATGAGTACTTATTTCGAAATATAGTACAAACACGCTGCCATTTATGAATCCAGACTCGATAAATATTTAGCCGCGCTCTGTTCGCGCCAAATGGTGCACTCACAATCACTCTCAGAGCTCCTTTTGGCGCCGAATGTCAATTTCCTAGAGATTGGCCATTGCCGGAGCTGTTCGAGCGTCGACAACAAACACGACTGTGTGGACTCGCGCTCACGAGCCTGACACTTATTTCAAACGCACTAATGGCGATAATCGAGCGACGACAGTTTGTTTATTCACGCAGCACGTAATGGATCCGAGCACTCTTCTCAATCGGTCGCGAAACGTGTTTGGATAAATGCTAGTGTGACTTTCATATCCAAGCTCTTGAGCGCAAAGCCTGTAAGTGCCTATGTGTGTAAACTATGTCCTTATGCGTGAGTATTTTAAGTTATGTTGTCAAACGACTTAGAGCTGTTACACAAAGTATGCAGATACGTTATTATCTTTCTTGACAGCAATGACACTTGAGAGTATGTGTTCACTTTAGTATAAAGTAAAGTATTATAGAGCTTATATGTGCGCAAAGTAGGCAAGTAATTGTCATATGTACGTAGGTCACCACATAAGTTTTGTCGTACAAAAAGTTACTTTGCGATTTTCCTAAGTTGAGGGTACATTCATAATATTTAACTAATATACACAATAACAACACAAGTTTGGTGATGAAAAGTGATTCGGTAGATTTTTGGTGAATTCTAGAAAATTTAACATGACGGACTTCACACGTCGTGACATTCGTGTAATAATCTTGTATAACTTTAAGCGTGGATTAACAAAACAACAATGTTTTGAAGAAATGAGTGGTGTATTGGGAGAAACATGTACGTCTTTGAGGACCATAGAAAGGTGGTTTATTCAGTTCAATCGTGGTAATTTTAACCTGGAGGACGATTTAAGATCGGACAGAACAACAGAAACGACTACCGATAAAAACATCGACGCAGTACGCAAACTGTTAGAGGAAGATAGGCATGTGACATACCGGCAGATAGAGGAAACCCTCCGCTTGAGTGCACCACAGTTCATAAAATTCTTCACGACCATTTCAAAGTACGTAAGCTGTGTTCACTCTGGGTGCCACACTTGTTGACTGACGAGTTAAAGGAACAGCGTGTGAATTGGTGTCAAGAAATGTTAAAAAGGTTTTATGGCGGCCAATCGAACTATGTAAATTCTATCGTGACCTGTGACGAAACCTGGCTTTCCTATTTTGATGTGCCAACTAAATCCCAGAGTAAGGTATGGGTGTTTGAAAATGAAGATCCTCCAACATCCGTCAAAATGTACAGGTCAGTCAAAAAAAGAATGATAGCTGTGTTTTTCTCAAAAAGGGGAATATTATCTACTGTTGTGCTTGATATACAGAAGACTGTTACCGCTACTTGGTACACGGAAGAATGTTTGCCTAGCTAGAGTTTTGGAATCACTGAAAAGCGAACGGCCAAACTCAAGACTCGACACTTGGTTTCTTCATCAAGATAACGCTCCTGCACATCGGGCCGCCAAAACTACAGACTATTTACACCGAGCTGGGTTGAAACTATTGGGACACCCTCCTTACAGTCCAGACTTAGCGCCATGCGACTTTGCACTTTTCCCTTACGTGAAGAAACAATTAAAAGGAGGCAAGTTCTCGAGTGACGATGAACTCATAGGCGCGTTTGAGGAGATTTGTGCTAGCGTCCCATCAGGTTTCTGGAGCGACTTATTCAGTGCATGGTTCGAACGTATGAGGACGTGTGTTCATGCCAATGGAGATTACTTCAAAAATAAATAATTATTTATCAAGTACGACAAAACTTATCTAGTGACCTACGTATGCACAGTGGCCTATGAACAGGTCTCTCATCGAACGTGTCCGATATGATTCTACATATTTTCTTGGCGTACTTCTGGTTAGGCTGTGTTTTCAGTAGGTTTTCAGGAACACTGTATTTAGAATGAATGATTTTCTAGTTCTACATTGTGAAGTAGGTATCTAATAGTGATACCTCTTGGTAGGTACGTCTGTAGTACGAAAAACCTATGAAAAAACTTCGAGGACAATCAGTCTCAGGTATTTGATTTAAATAACTGCGACCATCTTTCCATTGTTTTGAAATATTTAAATGTAGCATAGTTTACAATCAGGATAGTGTTTAGTCATTTGGACCGCAGCTAATGCAGTCGTCGCACAGCTATTTATAATAGTGTCCGAGTACATAATAGTGTGTGCACGTGTAGTGTGTAGTTAGAAACAGGAGCGAGTGATTGCGGTGTAGGGTATCAACGGTCGTCTCGCTGTCTGCGGGCCGCAGCTTGAGGGCATTCTTTACTAATCCTATATTGTGGAGATAATTGAGCGTCGCGGAGTCGCGCTCGCTCCCAGGCTATTTAGCGAAAAAACTGGAACATCTGTAGTAGTGCGTTTGGCGTATGCGATATATACATATTGTACATAACGTGCGTAATGACAGTGCGTCGACCTCACGACAGGGGCGCATTAAGCACAGCCTCGCGCTTGATGAATGTTTTCCTGCTATAAACCATTGTTTTACAGTGTTCATGTCCGATGTTCCAGAAAGAATACAATGGAGACATGGTTTGTGAGTTCTGAAAACAAATCATCGAGCGTGAAGTGCTTACGTGCCTATCGAGTTGCACTGGGATATTTAATGCCATTGTATCTATGGGACAAAAATCATCCAACAAATACAGAAACACTAGATTCACTGCCATGACAAACTGCTTAGTGTTCAGATATGTGTAAAGATGGTTGATTTTATAAACTTCAAACTTTTGATATCTGCATAATTTTTATTTTACTAGGGGTTTCTAAAGTTGTGTGCAATACAATTGATCGTTATCATGATGTTACAGCGTGTTGTTGCAGCGGCAACATTGTTTAAACCCAATATTTATGCTAATCACACTACCTGCAAAGCTTTAGATGATCGTGCAAGTACCTAAAGTTGTAGTTTTATGATCATGGTTACAATTTGAAAGTTGCGAATACAATGTAACTGATGCAGTTTCATAAAATAGCTCCCATACCATAATTTATTTTACTATTCATTTGCAACTAATTATTGCTAATTTTCGCGTTAAGTTGGCTAAGACGAGAGCCTGCGCTAAGATGTCAAGTCAAAATTACGGGCTGAACAGTCTAAATAGGGGGCAGTTGGTCCGGTTGTACAGTTGCGTTCCTTAGATGGGCACCGGTGGCGCCCGTTTCTCTTGGCGCGGCGGCGCAGCGCTGCTCGCGGCACCACTCGCGAGCGCAGATAAAGGGCACGCCTACTCTGACGACACACTAATACGAGTACATGAGACGCCGACACCAACATGTGGCGAAACGCACAAAAACTTTCATCTATTCTAACCTACGCTCATTCTAGTAGGCCCGAAATAACAATACTCGGTCACATTAATAGCCACATCAAAATAGATCCTTAAGCAGAATCCGATGAATCACTATTACAAAACGCTAAGAAAATAAAAATAATGATAAAAGTCTGGCGCGCTGCTCGTAGTGAGCGGCTCTAAACTAAAGCTCCTCGACCGCACACTGTCAAAATATTGTCAAAGTGAATTCCACGCGTCCAATATATTAGGTATAATGATTTTCCACTTGGCAATAATCCTAGCGATTTATTTCGATCTCAGTAGATATTAACCGCATACCGCATATATCTAGACGAGGCGTCATTCGTGGTCTCGGCTAGGTTGTTGAACCTCCTTTTATTAAGGCTGACAAAGGCGGGTAGAGAAGTAGCACTTTCAGTTTTAGGCAATTATCGCGCGGCACCGGCGGCGATGTGTCTCATTGTCACGGCGATATATTTAGTGCTGATGGCGCGTCACGCGACGCTGCGGATGCGTCTGTCCTCGCGCCGCCGTCACCCGCGCCGCGTCTGCTGCAGCCCCGACCAGTGCCTGCACTAACATTTGGCAAGGTCCCGAACTCCCGACTCTTAATGAGTGCGAAACGCGCTTCCGCTGGACCTCGCAAACGTAATCTATTTGACAAGTTCGCCTATTCATGTACGTCTTACCGACGTCATTGCCTATTCGTGTACGTCTGAACTTTTCTTACCGACAAACAGTGACGTTAACTACGTAAACGGTTTTCCTAATTACAGTTTGTGCTGACTTTACTAACTTAGTATGCTCGTTGACAGTGCTCATTAGTTTTTATGATAGGTTGATCGTCTACCATTTCAATCCATCGAGCACTTTCTAAGCAGCTACCTGGTGCCTTTGATATAAGTATCTGATTTGCTTATCGCTGATAAACGACTGAGTTACAAGACCGGGCCAGCGACGTTACTAGAAGACGGTCCGCCCAGCAGAAACTTGACGGTCTATTTTTCATGTAAAAATATTTCAACAATGATTCATGAAAAAACCTATTTTATACCACATAAATTATGTGTAACATAAAAGTGTTTCAAAGATTTACATTTCATTGACTTTTTTTAAAGATAACATTTTCCTCGGAACTATTAGTGATACAGATAAATTTTCCCGTCGCGATAACGTTAGAGTAAATAGATAAGTACATATCCACCATTTGACACCTGAATGTAGTGTAGTTGCATAACGATGATAAATGTAAGCGAGTCATTGACCTTTAGTCATCGTCCCGCCGTAGAAGGCCGCCCCCGCCCAAGGCGCACCGCCTAACAACTAAACTGCCCAACGCACGTTATAAACTGCATTTTCATTAATTCCGTTATAATATTATTTATTTTTCATCCTGCAAAAAAGTTCAGTTAAACTTAGTATGTTAAAGAAAATATTTATTTTGGGTCAAGAAAATACTTTTTTTTTTTCATTTTATGTATTAATTTTATTAATATCTTTGGCAGGGAATAGGTAATAGAAATTCGGGTTAATCGCAAATAATTTATTTTAATATCGCTGAAAGATTTATAATTGCACTAAAACATACCAATTTTAGTCACCAAGGGGTGTTATTATGCTGTGTAGAAATGTAAAGAGCGCTTGAGTCTCTTTAAACTGTCGATGTTCACTCTCAAATCTTTTCCGTTGTAATTACAGGCATATAGAATAGAGACTCTTCATTTTATCTTTATCACACGATGGCGCAAGTAATGCAACGTAGTACCTATTCGTCCTAGATGGACGTGGTCTATGGGGTATTACCGTTGTTCTGCTGGGTGCCAAGCCAAGAAACTCATCTCTGAAAAAAGTTCCGATATGTCACCTTGCTTCAACTAACTTTAGCACTATCGTGTTGCTGTCAAATTGTTTTTTGTAAATAATGATATCGTTAAGTGTGGATGTGTGATCCGTTAAAATGATCGAGACGTCAGCGTATCGGGCAGCAAGTGACAAGTTGTGTCGCACGGTGAGTCACACGCACCCCGCGTGCTGTGGGAGCGCGGCGCGGCGGAGGCGTGGCGCAGCTCGGCGGCGGCGGCGGTGGCCCAGGCATATTTTTATTTGTCGATATCTGTGATCGGCGCCTGCTCCATTAGTCATGTGACAGTATCGACACGAGATCGGCTCTCTCGACCCTCTTTAATTCCAGTCGACGCCCGCGAGACAGCACTCGTGGTCGTATGCAAATTTACACGTTTGCGGCCAGCTGATGAATGATATACTGACACGATCCTGTCTGTCTGTTGCTGCGCGAAGCCTGCCGTGATAAGCCTCCGATATTGTATCATAGACGAGCGTTTGGGGAATGTTTCACGACTCACTATACGATTCGTAGTGCGGTGGACATAATAAATAGACAAACGTATTTTTCAAAGGTCGCCTGAACTAATTTTGTTTACGAGAGTACGTAGACCTTTGATGAGATCATTTATAACAATTGTACATAAATAGTGTCGATTGCGGTGCGCCTGCGCCGGTATGATGCAGAGCGCTCGTGTTGGCAGCCGGGTCAAGGAGGAAGTTCTTTTAGAGGATTGTAGTGATTATGATTGACATTAATTGTGATTTTTAAAGTTAGCTAATGTTTCGAAATGAGGCAATGTTGTGCATGGCAGCACAGGAATAGTATGCGTCGGCGGGTGAGCGAGGGTCATTGAGCTCGCTCTGACTCAGCGCATGCGGCGTACGTAGTCTCTATCACATTAATACTTTCTTATAAGGTTGTCGCGTTTAAATAATGCATGTTATGCAACTGGTTGCAATTTGTGCTCTCTTGCGCCGTGCTAAATTGTTCCACGGTCTCACGCCTCCCGCACATACGAGTTACTATACGTACGAACATTACATACATTATTAAACAGTTTTATTTAGGTCGTTAGCATTTTATGTAAAAGAATTGTACGATATTCAGAAACTTGCGTTAAAATGCAGTTTTAAATGCAAGGTTTTTTAAGTTTTTGTACACAAGAATTTGCCTTACTTTTTGTATCGTCCTCGGTCGGGACATGCTCACTCTCCTTGACTTTAGTATTTTCCTCACATCTGACTCTAACCGAATTCCATTCTCTTACTGTATTTTTTCCTAGAAGCTTTTGTTTACAGCTATTTTTACTACTGTATGTTCGCTTGATGTCTCTTAGAGATTCATTGATTTTCCTTATGATAAAAAATAACAATTTATTAATCGTTGCATACGTTTATGTGGGTATCTACTCTTTAGGGTTTATAATAAATAAACACTCTATTTCTTTAGAGTTTGTATTAAATAAATAAATAAATAATACATACATGCATAATACGCAGAAAAATCCATGTTTGAGTGTTGCCGAAAGGCGTGAAGGCACGCGGCACCTTGCGCCTTACTCATATCAATTCCATCTTAAATGAACGGCTATGTCGTATACCAACTTTAATTTCTTAGGATTTATGTACCGACACCGCTAACAAATCTAATGCCGATGTATGACGGTATTTCGAGTAAATTCACGTTTATTGGGCCCCATACCGTTTCTGTATGTAAGTTACGGCACATGTGTGGGGTGATAATTATTTTAGTGAGTCGACAAGACAAAATGTAATGTTCAGAGCCGACACAGGACCGGCATTAAAGACATTATCGTGTTATCGATCAGCGTCCTTAAAGCGGTTTGCAATTAGTGTTACCTTAAGCGATGCAAGTGCGGACCTCCCGCGCGCGAGACGCCGTGCGCCGGCGCCGCCTGCGCCGCTTTATGAAATTATCACTAAATTGAGAGATAAAACTCGCTCTTTCTGACGCGATAATAGCCGCCCCCGGCAGCTGTATTTTCCTATTTACGTCTCGTTTAACGTACATTCTGATCAACCTTTTGATTGAATTGTTACCTTAAGCCATGCGGGTAGTTTTGCTGTTGCCATAACATTTTCCTATATATTTGTTCATATTTTATTTATTTCATTTGGTTGCTTTGCTTTGCTTTGCTTCTTTTATATTTATGTCTTTAATTTATATGGTGTACATAATAAAGTGTATTCTATTATATTCTATTCTATTCTTGGTTAGCTGACGTAAATATTAAAGAGTAATCATACGTTCCAGCTAGATATAGCTGAATTTAATAAATACAAGGTTGGTATGGGTAGGTACCTATGGGTCCACCTTGGATTTAATAAGTTTATCTATACATAATAATAGGAACTGAAACAATTTCAGAAACTGATTTATTTACCAGTTTGTCTGACAAGGCCTACACTGAATTATGTCATATGCATATGTATTTTCCTGTGTGTACATAAATAATAAAATAAAAAAATAAATAAAATGTTAGAGTCACTAGCAAAATTGTATAATTTATCGCTTTACTAATTTTCCAATTGACTTTTCCATGAAATCACATGTTACAATGAAAACCTAGGAAAGCCAAGATAACTAAGAATACATATAATAACTTGAACAAAATTTAGTTACGTATAAAGAGCCGCATGCAACATAAATGGTCAGCCCGCGGTATCGCATAGGGCGTTGGGTTGCCTTAAAAGGCACTGTCACTTACAAGAGGCCTTTCATAACACTTAATAAGATGCAGTGTGAGTGTAAAATTTCGTGATGGATCCGTGAGAGCAGTCACGAGGCGCCCGGGGCCGTGGGACATGGCGACTTTGTTTTATTTCCATTGGCTTATGTAGTGCCGCCTGCTAATTACACGGCGGGTTTCTTTTTAACGAGCACTCATTCAGCTTAACGGCACGCGCACGCGCGCCCGTCGCGCCGCCCGCGCCGCGGTTTCACGTCACGTTATAAATATGACCGTGCTTTTTAATACCCACTTGCATTAGCGAAATTCGCTTTGCCAACCAAAGCCCAAAGTAAGATTTGCATGAAATTGCGTGCACGCACGCATTTAATTGCTGCGAATATCTGAGCTCGGACCATTCATGTTTACTCGAGGAGGCGTTCCCTGTTAGCGGCGATGAAGCCAGTCATGGCTAACGCTAATAAAATATCCTCTGGTAATGTCAGCGGAAACTAGACTGTAATTAACGACTATTAGTGAACAGGACAGACATTTCTAATATTGGAGCAGTAACTTCATTTATTTAAATTAAAACTCCTCTCATTTATTATTATTATTATTATTATTTATTTATTTATTCAGTAGTACACATACATTTTAAACGCTTAAGAATCATCGCGCGTCATTGAATTAATATATGATTTTGTAAACAATCACAATTATGGGAAAATATGTTCGCAACCAGACTTCAGACGTTCAAGGAAGATCAAAAACTAGAAGTAAACAGGCGGAAAATTTGCTCACTGTCTTTTATTTCAACACCGAATAAATTGTCTTGAAATTTGTGTGATTTTTAACGACTTAATGTATGTTGGTCCATAAATTTATTAGCACATTTTACGTGAATGCCCAGACATTTTACGAGGTATTTGATAATAGAACAGAATGCGTTGAAAACTGTTGAGTCGGTGTAATTCGGTCACAGCAAAATAGTGCTACGTTGATATACAGGTATGAGACCCTCATAAATTAGCGTTACTCATACTAAACATAGTTTAATTTGTAGAGTGTATGGCCCCACTAGCAGACGTAGTGATGGGTGGCCTTACTGTCCGTCAGAACTTACAAACAGTTTATACACCGCCATCATCATGTCCTTTTCATTTTACAACTACCTACAAACAAAGATACGAGTAGTAGGTAAATAATGAACGACCTTGCAAATTCGCTCATTTACCGCTTGACTCACTAAATAAAGTTTGTTAATTCGATAAGATAGTTGATAAGATACAATTTACTATATAATCTACGTATATATGATAAGTTAATCATAATAAATCTAAATCAGTCATAGAAGTTACAATCATGATCTCGTAGAATCATACATGGGAACCTATTGCACAACGTTTCCCTAGAAACAGACCTTTCATGGATAGGTACTAGAAGTTCGCAGTAATATATATCTAATGTGTATGTGTACGGCCCCTATTGTTTGAAGTGTTAAGTCGTGCACACTGTTAACAAAAGTGCAAAAATAATATTCGTGATTGTATATTTACAACATCCTAAGGGCCCTTTCCCACGGCGAGATCCCGTTTTTTGCAGGCACGGTTTTTTGCAGGATCCCGTTTAGTAGTGTACATGTTTAAATATATATATTCACACAAGCATCCTGGCTTGCCGGAGACGGGGGACGTTTTTTTTTAACATACCTATATCCCATCATGGTTATTGTTTTCGTGTATGACAAGATAAGAATTAATGAAAAATTATATTTGGGACATACATAGGAAATACAAACAATAAAAAAATAGGAGAATTTAAAACCAGTAAAATTAAAAAACAAAAAAACTGCGACGCCAAAAAGGCTTCTGTCTCAGCATATTGATGCGACATTTAAAAAAAAAAAACGACGGTTTGCACTCCGGGAGTGCCGGCAGAAGTGAAAACTTAAATATTAACGTTGTGCATTTTTTATATTTTGGAATGGTTAGGGAATCATTTTGCACGAATTGCTTTAATTATCAGTATAAAAGTACTATCATTTATGTCGTAGAATACAATATTTATTTATTGCGCTATCTTGCACAAACATGACAATTTATATTACATTAAAAAGTTTATCTCTCAGAAAAATCAACTTCCATCCATAATTTCGACGACTTTTTCACCATCATTATTACCAGAACCATGATTTTATTAATTTTTTAATTTTTTCACGTCCACCGGAGGTGTGCCATATGTTCCACCAGTTATCTGTAGTTCCCAAATTGCAGATTTATTGTCAAGAGATGTACCTTCAAGTCTATCAATACATTCTAACTACAATTCTAATTAATTCATTCATTTAAGTTAAGTTTGTTTCTGTAACATAAACACACACGAACATTCGCGCAAGCACCCTGCCCCACCTAAACTAAACAACAGGCGCAGGCATACATTTTCGCCGCGCCGTAGAAAGAGAGGGGGATACTTCCTCGCCTACGCCGCGCCGCCGGCTGTGTACTCACCATCAGTTTTACGAATTTTCGATCAGGGTCACGTGTCCTGACGCGAGTTTTACATTTTTTACCCGTTACAAAAAAAGTGTACAACGGTGCTAAAGAAGTTTTCACTTCAATAATAATGAAATAATATGACACTGGAAGTGGGATGACCTAATATATTTAAACACGTACACTACTAAACGGGATCCTGCAAAAAACCATACCTGCAAAAAACAGGATCTTGCCGTGGGAAAGGGCCCTTAGATCATCCACTCTCGAATACAAAACTGTTCTAACGTAGTATTTGTGTTACGTAGCCTGTCTATATCAATGTAACACATTTAACGGTTAGATAATTTATACTAATATTTATTTTATGTAGTTGTTAACTGGATTGAGCGCTCACTTCGAATTTAGGTTACGGTTATCGATTGTTTTAAGAGCACATAAATATTTCTGAGTTGAATAGAAACAATTTCGAACGCGAAAGTAATATACATATATCAAAATCTCTAAGGATCAAGTACGTTTTAGAGTATCGCCGCAATTGAAGATTATTTTAACTTTTTTGGATCGTTATTGTTTCCTTTTAGTTAAATTCACTTTTTAAATAAAGAATTTTCATTAAATTTTGATTATAAATAGAAACTCAACTGTCAATCAGAATTCCTATAAAAGTGTTTAATAGCGTTTTTACAAAACCATTACTATTTCTGCATCGGAACTGAAAAAAATTGCATCGATATGGAGCGACGACATCATTTGATACGAGAAAAGATGATGAGAGTCGTCGGAATGTTGCAAGCAGCACCCTAATTGCGTAACACACTATTACTCTCAATTTTAATCATTTTGAAGCTTATTGCTAATCCATTACTCCATATGTTCGAAAAATGTGTCTGCTCAGGAACGTAAATAACGCAATGAATGTTGTTGAACTGTCAAAATGAAACCCATTGCTACTGATAGTGTGTTACACAATTACCCCGCTGGTTCCAGGCAACGTACTGTGACTGGCTTAAATTGGCACTACACAGCGTCATAAGCCGCCTCTGAACACGCTATCGTATCACGGGCAGCGTGGCCGAGCGACATGGAGGACGATCTCGCATCACCACTCGCAGACAGGACCGGTACATCCAAAATAGGTACTCGACGGAAATCATACCATGACCGCCATGATGTTGGCTACGAGGCTCCACAGCTCTTCGGGCTTGCTGATAAGTGACCACACCATCCGAAATCGTTTACGTGAAGTGTGTCTGCGTTTCCGAAGGCCACTGAGAGTTCCACCTATAGCACCTCGCTATCGTAGGGTCCGTTTATAATGGGCTCGCGAACACAGAAATTGGGAGGAAGAAAACTGGCGTCTGCCTGCGCCTGTATCTGCTTTTCCGATGAAACTCGTTTCCGTATGAGGCCGGATACAAAACGTATTCTAGTTGGGAGGACTTCTGGACGTCAAGAACGTTTGAAATGTTTGTCAGGAAGTTCATTCACAGCAATGGTTGGGAACAATAATGGTTTGGGTCGGTATTTGTTTCGGTGGAAGAACCGGTCTCATTTGGATCAGGGACAACCTCAATGCTGAGATTAATGCGGAGAGGATTGTTTCAGACGTGATCATTCCTTTGCGAAGCCGGGTGGGTGATTCGTTTCGACTAATGCACGGTAATGCACGTCCACACACGGCCAGAGTCGTAACACGCACTCTTACCGTTGCTCGCATCAACGTTCTGCCGTAGCCTGCTCAATCGCCAGACCTCAACAAAATTGAGCACGCATGGTATATGCTCCAAAGAAGAGCTCTGTCGAGTATGAATGCCGTGCATACCCCAAAACAACTTTTGACTTGTCAGAAAGAACGTGGGCGGCCATTCCTCAAAGTGATTTTGATGAACTGATTTTAAGCATGCCAAATCGCTGTGATTGTTTAATTCCTGTGTTTTGGTTGTTTGTGGAAATAGAGATTATTAATTTTTTGATTTTTACAATAAAAAAAAAAATTAAAAATCCTCCTTTCTGGCCATTAAATTGACGACATTAACTTAGGTTAATTTCCCACAATTTGCAAAAATTGCAATTTTTCTTAGTTTTTACTAAAAAGCCGGTCCGGACGACTAGATTTGGTAAATATTCATTGGAAAATTTTGTTATAGTTAAAATGTACTTGTTCCCTAGACATTTTTGATGTATGTATTTATTTAAGGTAACATATACATAGATGATGTACCGGTGTAATGTAAAATAACGATAAAGGAGGTTGCGCGAGAGTGACGGCTCGTTGACGGTTGGCGTCGCATCGCTGCGCCGGCCGCTCGATATCGATCTCGACTCGAAACGCAGCCTTCCAAATAGGGAGCCCTTTGCTCCCAAATAGGCACTGGTCGGGCCGACGCTGCTGCCGCCGCCGCGCAGCTATCGAGGACGCAACACCGGCCCCCTCGGCTCCTTTCATTGTCTACGAGTTTTTTGCTCACTTTATGACCAATATTGTACCATGGCCGATGTTCACATAGAGCAGTACTGAGTTCAGAACGTCTAGGTGCCGAGCGAGCAATGCGTCACTGCAGATAATTGTCCAAGCTAAAGGTCGATTGGTCAACAGTTCCTTTGTTATTTGACGTCGGCGGTCGAAATAAACACTGAAGAGACTATGATGCAAATTACACATGCATGAGCAAAGTCGCATTGCGAACATTGACATGACATAATAACGCATGTAATGTTAGGGTTCAGGATGAGCTACCTCCAGCAAGATGAACGGTGCGTGTGCGCAGGAAGACGAGTGGACTCGGTGTAGTTGATGTTCGTAGCGACACCCACAGTCGCCACTCGAGCCGAGCTAATATTTCAAACTATTCAACAGGGTGTTTATCTTCATTTCAGACATGTTTATGCGGGCGAGTAACTGTGGTTACTGAGAGTTCATTGTCATATACGGTCCGTACAACCAGACGTTGTCATGGTGGCAACTCAACCTTAAATGTTCTCCTTAGGCCGCAATGAAAAACGAGTGAGGAGTCAATAACTCTGAGCTGCAGCCGACGTTTGAGCGTCACTATTAATTGCAAATGGACTACAAATGGAGGTCAATTGGTACAAAAAGCGTTCGTGTGGGTGTATGTCGGCGTATTGTTCACAGATTTCTAGATGTAGCCATCAGTCTTGCGGAGAATGTGCAGATTTTAAATAAACTGCAAAGGATTATGCATGCGTGCACGCGGGCGGCCCTGAGGTATCGCGGCATTGTATTCAAATCCGGGCGCGTCACCAGCGCGGGCGCATGGGGCGATCGCGACGCAAGACGCGAAGCGCCCGCGTCGGCCATTACTCAAACTCGCCGACACACCCTTCGCCCTCCATTTGTTATCACCTTTTCATTTTATTTTGAATTGAGCAACAAACTAATTATAGAAAGCACTTTTCTAACAGAAGTTTTTCGCTGGCGTGCGGTCGTAGGAGCTCGAAAGGGAAACGTGTCCGTGTCTGCTTGACGTGAACTGAAAGCGACTTTATGTGCTGTCAATGCGTTTATGTAGTAAGGTAATGCGCGTTGTTGATGCGAACGGACGCGGATCCCGCGCACTCTACTGCACCTAACACCCGCTGACGTATCATTCACTAGGACATCTACTGAAACATGAGACCGACATGAGATACTCCACACAACGCCATTGCTAGGGCTGCTGCAGCTTATTGCAACTATGTGCATGTCAAGCAAGCTTACAGTCTGAGATTATGTACATACGCCTATTTATGTAATACAACCTAATATTCTACATGCATTTGAACTTCTGTACCTATTTTCAATTAAATTGCTTCGGCAAATGTCCCAGGATGATTATTATTATTATTTTTTTGCAAAAAACCGGACTATTAGAAACATCATCATCTGCCTAGCCTTTTCCCAACTATGTTGGGGTCGGCTTCCAGTCTAACCGGATGCAGCTGAATACCAGTATTTTACATGGAGCGACTGCCTATCTGACCTCCACAACCCAGTTACTGGGTAATACGAGTACGATATACGGTAATATAATACGGACTATTAGAAACGAAGAAAGATTACGAGATACGAGTTTATATCTGGAATCCTGATATTGGCTCTTATTACTACGAAAATTGTAGTTTCCAATAGTCCGGTCGTGTACACCGACATAATTACAACCTGTAATATCTGGATGAAGGCAAGTTTGCTGGCTATAATAGTTTCTTTCTTTTACATTACGTGAAGATTGATACACTACATTTGCTTCATTCGTCAACTTTATAGTAACATCGTCTTTTACAAATAATTAGCGACTAGATAAAGTTCAAAGCTTTTTGCTAGAAATTGTTGTGAAAAGTCCTGAATTTTGTTCCATAATTCCAAAAAAGGTCTTCCTGTCCTAGGCGTCGAAAAAAACGATATAATTTTTTTCCAAAAAAAAAAAACAACGTTTTTTGAATTATTACACAAAGCTCGACCAATAAAGAGATATTTTTTATCGTTTTTTTTTTGTAATATTTTAATAACATCATAACCTTGTTTAGGTTCAGCGCCAAATATTTTATCAGAATGGGATCTGTGTTGCTTCTGTGATAGTATTTATAGGGTAGAGGAAGGTAGGTACCTAAATTAATCCTAAAGTCGAGTTTAAGTTTAAATTTTAATTAGGGTGTCCAGAGACGCGGGCGCAGAGAGGCGCCTTGTCAGCAAACACGTATAAATAACGATTTCAGCTCACAGTCCGAGTGACTCTCGCCACATTTCTCAAATAATAACTTCTCATAATAATGATAAAAGCAAAACGATTCTTAAAAGCGGTATAAATATAAATCATTCGGTTAATAACAATAATTAGTAATCTTGTAATTCACTAGATATTGGTTCCAGTGATTGCATTATTAGTCTTTCCTTCCTTATACCCTAATGGTTCTTATCTTGATACCTACTACATTGATAAGAGTTTCGCGAAAAGTGGAGAGCGTGATACACACTATTGCTTTTCAGATTATCTTGACTGATTAATGAGTTTGCCAAATTTCGACATCAGACGGTCGATTCTGTAAAAATCTCACCGTGAAATCATAAGTGAAGTGAGCACTTAATAGTGTTAATCCCTAGCGAATGACCGCTCACTGCACGTTTACTTCACCCAAGCTTTCACGGTGAGATGGTTACAGAATCGCCCGGCTGATATTATATAATATCGTTTTTCAAATTATGCATACACTGATTACATTTCTTCAGTAAATTGAAGACGTTTTTTTTTTGTTAGCCTATACTGTTCCACTGCGGGGCAAAGGCCTCCCTCAAATACTTCCAGGAACTCTTTTCCCGCGCTACCTCGAACGAGTTTTAATTAGGTAAAAAAAAAAAAAAAACATTGGCAGATGCATATCCGTAGACTCGAGCGTAGATGTGCTTAATTTACTGATAAAATCGGTAGTTAGTCAAACAAATTGTACCATTTCTAATAGCTAAGAACTGTTCCTATGAAGAAACCAAGTTTAGCTGAAGATACTATCAATAACAAATAAACTAAGCTGGGCCTACGCCGCTACGAGATTTGTTTTTTGTAAGACAATTTGCCAACATGTTATGTTCTATCATATTAAAACCCGTTTCCTTTTAATGTTAGATTTACTTTAAGTGCCTTTTTAGGGTTCCGTACCCAAAGGGAAAAACGGAACCCTATTACTCCCGCTCCGGTGTCCGTCCATTCTTCCGATCGGTCTTCAGGTCGGTCACAGGGCTGTATCTCATGAACCGTGATAGGTAGAGAGTTGAAATTTTCACAGATGATGTATTTCTGTTTCCGCTATAATAAAAAAATACTAAAAAACGAATAAAATAAATATTTAAGGGGGCTCCCATACAAGAGACATGATTTTTTTGCCGTTTTTATAGATGGACGTACGGAACCCTTCGTGCGCGAATCCGACTCGCGCTTGGCCGGTTTTTTACTAACACGATGTATCTAATTGTGCTAAAAATGCTTATGACCGTGTATTAATTCACTTACTATGTAGCTGCTACGGAATTGAGGATACGGTTTAATCAAATGTATTTCTAAGTGCAAATAACAGTTTCCCTTTAGATAATTTAATCAGGATAGTCCAATGTATATTATTGTTAACACTCAAGATGCAGACGTAGTGCAAATACAAGTGGCTAGTTCTCTGGGGAAAGTCAGTACGCACCGCATTATCCAATTCAAATGTAAATAGTGAATAAAGTGGCGTTTCTATTCCTTTCTGCGCAGAGCCAACTTCTTAGCCTTCACAAAGCCTTTATTGGTTTCACTTTATGATATTTGAGTGGAAATATGAAAACAAAATCGATAAGATAATCCAATTAAAGTTGGTGCCGCTCGGCGACACGATTACTTGAGATGTAAATGACATGGTTTGCAACTATGCATCGGATATGTGTATGCGGGCCACCCGCATAGCCTGCGTACAGTCGACGCCATCATTATCAGACCTACATGTAATCATTTAACCTTGTTTTTGAGTTAATATTATACTTTAATGGCACGTCATACTATTTGCTTGTAATTATAGATACTCCTAGAATCGATGATGTTCCAATTTAAAATACACGATCGCCAATAAATTATCAAGGATTCAATTTTGATTGGTTTTCTCTTCCAGTAGTTTACCGAAAACGTTATTTGCGATTTATGTGACATTTATCGCAGCAAATTAAAGTCTACTAATGCAGTCTAATAATAATCAAAGTGTTTTGGTTGATGTGTTCTTAGAAGCGCAAGTTTATGAGAGTAATAATATTCAATCAAGTTGTTTATTACTCACGTAACAGCAAGTGTCGCTGAATTTAATAAATACTTGCGCCAAAACAAAACACGAGTGTTTTGTTTAACTTCGAAATAGGCAAGTGTGAAGCGTTGGGGGCCGTCTCCACGAGCTAGAGAATCGCAGCGATATTATCATC
Organism: Eremobia ochroleuca; assembly: GCA_949629135.1. Classification (NCBI taxonomy): domain Eukaryota; kingdom Metazoa; phylum Arthropoda; class Insecta; order Lepidoptera; family Noctuidae; genus Eremobia; species Eremobia ochroleuca. The sequence goes on from OX451399.1 coordinate 8,987,066, forward strand.
GTGCCACGTATTTCTATACGCTCTCTTAGAACGTGTCTACACACGGCGATGCCTGAGTGCGAGTGAAACGTCGTCGTATCGCCGCGCGCCTGTCGCTACTGGCAACGCGCTCGCCACGGAACGTGGCGCTCTCGCAGAGAGAGCGCGGCAAGCGTCTGTGTGTTTACGATGTGCAGTTGCCAGTCTCGTCGCGGAAACGCGGCGATTCCGATACGAGTCATCGCAGACACGCGGCGATTCCGTTACGAGTCGCGACGATACGCTGACGGAATAATCGCTCGTTCGTGGAGATTACCCGACGACAGAAGCGTGGAATCGTCGCGATTCTCTCGCTCGTGGAGACGGCCACTAAGTATAGCGCATCGGTGACGTTGTAGTGGCGTGGTGGTGGCGCAAGTTGTAGACCACGCTTCGCCTTGTTGCTGTTTATTAACGTGAATACTGGCGTCCCCACCCGCCCATTAATCTCCATATAATTAAATGATCAAGTAAAATTATATTTAGACCAGGAAATGGGGTCAAGCCCACGCCACGCTGCGCTGTCTCGCCCTGTGGGACCGCACTGGAAACCTCGTGAAAGTTCATAGATACGTTTCGTAACGCTGCTAACAGTACCTTATCTTATATCCAACTAGTTGACACGAGCTTTAAAGGAAAACTGACATATGTATACTATCTGTAGCGCTTTCAGCATAGGTACCTAGGAATGTTAGCAGGTTTATTCTATATCTCTTGTACAACCCACGCGTTTAATTGAGTTTAATCTTGAAATTCAATTCAAATTAGATGTAATAACATGTCAACAATTTATTAACAAGATTAAATTAGATTTAAGTTATGAAAAAAAATAAAAAATAAACAACCATATCTGTCAACCGATTTACTTCAACGTATTATATGGTCGTTTTGGGTTCTTAGGCTCTGGAATTTGTGAGTTAGCCACATTAGTTATTGTTATGAGGGTCTAAATAAGGCCCTGAATTTATTTTAACGTTAAATCAAGTAAACAATTATGTCTAACAACATTCCGTGCGCGGTTTCTACATGATTTTTGCAAGCATGCGCACGAGTGGAGGGTCTGCATAATTACTCAAAGATTATTATGAGGCTTTCTACTAGGTCTGATAACGGTGCCACAAAACCATTAATGAGTGTACTCGCCTGGTGAAATCGCCGAGGAAAAATCTCAAGTCTTATTAACATAGTAGTAAAGCTAGTTTATTCATAATTGGCAGTTGTGCCCTCCCCGCGGTGGCGGTGCGTGCGGGTCCGCCCAGCGCATGCGCACAGCGATCGTGCGAATAAATTGCGATCATAATATCGCGCGACGCACACCCAGCCCCGACCACAATTAAAATTTGCATTTTTGCGTCTGATTGATAACTCTGTTGAGTAAGTGAGGCGGTATTTGATTTGGGGAGGCGTAGCCACAGGTAGACATAACTATTTGCCATTCAATGTTTTTTTACGGTCATGCCCACTGCCCATGCGCATGCTTCTGATTCATGGGTTGACACAGCTTCCTAAAGTACTACACAGGACGTTTTTTTTTAATTATTGTAGTTCATGTTTTGTGTTTATCAAGTTTCCGGCCTAGTGTGTTTATCAAGGACTAGCATCCGCCCGCAACTTCGTTTGCGTAGAATTCGGAATTCCCGCCGTTTAAATCCTATTACCCGTACTCCCGTAAGGATGAAGCCTTTTCTCGCGGTAAAAAGTAGCCTATGTTCATCAGGGATAATGTCGGCTTCTAATGGTAAAACAATTTTTCAAATCGGTCCTGTAGTTTCGGAGCCTACTCAATACAAACAGACAATCAAATCTTTCCTCTTTATAATATTAGTGTAGATGCCATGCTCACGAATGCATAGTTGCGCATTGGCAGCAAAGTAGAGCTGTAGTCGGCCAAACGCACTGTACTTTACGTAATATAAACGATAAAAACAAGAAAGATTTATTTTTTAGGTACATAACTAATGCTTATTTTCAGTTTAAAGACTAAACTGATCGAGATAGCTATACAACGTGTAACGTTAAATGCGCAAAACCTCACACACCTCAACTGATTTTTAATTCAGTTGACCTATTCCAGAGATAAAATAAGTCATTAAAAAAATTGAAAAGGTTTTATGTGCTGTTTTAATTTTACTGGCCATTCTGATCGTTTCTTGCGTCTGCGACGACGCTTTATCGAGGGAGGAGTCGTCACCGGGCCGCTGCGCCGCGCTGACATTGACTTGCTTGACCTATTAATAAATAGACACGGCAACGTTTTTAATGAAGATTTTTTGAAAAATGTGACCTATATTAAAAAGTGGTTCAATTAATTCTACTCGTTATTCTGATCAAACTATTTTCAGGTTTTGTGCATTTAACGTTACACGTTGTATATAGCCACACGTTTAATGTAGTAAGTATATGTCAATAGCGTTGTATCCCCATCCGCGCGGCGCTATTTTGATTTGGATTACTCACAATTCCGTTAGATGAACTTACTACACATAAAGGACGAGACGTTTTATTTCGACAGAAAGTAATGTCCCGTCATTTGTTTTCTGTGTGGAAACTATTCCGAAATGACAGATATATTATTTTCTGTGAGAAACATAATATGCATCGCCGGCTAAATCCGTGGTTCGATGGCGACACATGTTCGCGAAATATTTTTTAAGTTTGTTTTTATGAGGTGCAACTGTAAGACACGCTCGCTCCCCAAGCATCCGTAGAATGATATCCAATAAATTATATACGATATTTTTGTTGAGTAAGTTGGCTCACGTCCACTGCTCGCTCCTGGGCATTTTTGTTATCATATTCAATAACAAGCCATTACGTATCTGAACGGTTTAACGAGCTGCGCACAATTTGTATGTGCAGAGCTGAATGCTGAAACTCGAAGCTCGCGCCTCGTTCCCGATATGGTGTCCAGCATCACATTAAGAGCACCTTGTACTACTTAAGCTGTCTACACCTCGTAAAACTGTCGCAATATAATAGTGTTCCGAAATTATAAGAAAATAAAGATCACGCCGCCGGACAACGTAAAGCACTCAATAAGGAAGGATAATGATTTGTATGATTTTTATAGTTCCTACTAATTGGTTCGACAATGTAAACGGCCTTTACGTCGCCTTCTTGCATTTTAATCAGGATACACTGGAAATAAACATATATAAGTTGAATTATGGACATATAGAACGAGAAGAACCAGTCACAATTGCGACAAGCAGGCGCCAGGCCCAGTCAATGAAGTCTACAATAATAAATAAAAGTTGAGGGAAACGAGACTCTATTAATACACAGACAATTTATACTGCGAGATACCGACTGATGAACGTTACTAGCGTCGTGTTTTTGTTTTAAATGAATTATAATGTTTTATCTGTTTTACCTAAATGATCTGCATCAAACATATTTATTCCACACATCACAACTAAATAGGAAATGTCGAAAGATATAATTTATTTTTGGTATTGGACGTAACCGAGCCGTCGAGAAATATGCGGTGCTATCAATAACTAGCAGACTCGATATGAGAGGAGCATATTTATGTGCCCTTTAATTTAAATAGGATAAAGATGGTTATGAATCGTTAAGGACCACCGGCGAGAAGTTAAGGTGGCCTGTCAGTAAATGGAATGGATATGTCTGCAGGAGCAGGAAGGCGCGCCGGCGCCGATGTCGTCAACCTTGCAATGCATATTCCGTGTACATAATGTAAGGACGATTACACTCGACCACAACTATAAAACGGCCTATTGCTGCGATAACATCTCCCGCAGATTTTGCGAGAGACGGTGACGCCTCGGTGTCGCCGCACCGTCATACCGATCGCAATGCTGCACAAATTAACTTAAGTAAAACTGCCAATTAGTATTTTTATTAATGAAATCGAGATTCCTTTAGCAACTGTTTATCCAATACCGATATCAATCGGTAATATTGGTTCTAATGTAAATATTATATTTCTACCCTTTTACTGTACATGTTGTAATATCTCGTTATAGCATCTATTAATAACAATTATGCATGCACAGCCAGTTTGTTTTTCTTGCATCGCGTTCAAATGTTTTTATAAATATAATTTATTGTTCGCCGGGAGCAACAGCGATGACACATGAAGAGCATATAACTACGCGAAATCTATGGCATTTTTTTATTATGGAATTTATTAATCATTTATCATTTAGATCTGACAGTTTTGCATGCAATAGTTTCGAGAAAACGTCTGAATGTAGATGAAAGTTTGGTTGTTGTTAACTGTTTAGCTTGGCATTTTTTATTACGTAATATAATTAATAGCAAAACAAATGTCTTTATTTTTGCCAATGTTTCCGAGCTAGTCTGAGAATAAAATAAAAGCATTAGTCAGTTGCCTGTGTTGGAGCTTGGAGCGCAAGTTATGATGATTTTATAAAGGTTTAATCGGGGACGGGCGTCGCGTCGCGTCGTTTTCATGCTGTCTGACTCGCGCCTCGTTAAATAAAGTGCATGTAATAATTTTATTAAACACTACACAGACTGATTGAAAGTCCCAGCTTCTTATTTAGATTTATTAAATAAGAAGCTAAAATAAAAGTTTGAAAAGAAAACATTTTTTTTTCTAACTTTTTCACTGTTTCCAATATTTTGGAAACTGACTTTTTGGGTCGCATTTCGCAGCTTCCGTGAACATGTTTTGGAGTTTTGGTCTTCCGTCTAAATCAGTAAATACCGGTATTGTGCAATAATTAAAACAATAACCGTATTCTATATTTAATTTTTTTATTATTTAGATATTATTTTGCTCTCCGTACCTGACGTATTTCACCGACTATCGTCCACATCTTCAGCAGCTATGCAGAAGTTGACTTTTAACAGTTTTTATTGCACCAATTATTTCCACTCGTTTTTAAACGACGCTAATTAATTCAGTTCACACGTTAGGTACTAAACTAAAAAAATACATTTTACTGGTTTATTTGCACAACACTGAGAATTCATGTGCATGATATTTTTGCAATTTTCTAAGAAATTCCAAGTTATTTCACTACTTTGTGCATATACTGAAACAATGCCTTTGATGTGAAAGAATTTTATCGAACTGGGGCTCAGCGTAGTGATTGTGATGTTGTACAATATCGCATCTTTTCATTTCCTTTCAAAATGCCTTTATTATCAGATTCCATTGTTAGTAGGTATTGTTTTACCATTAGACCACTTACGTGAACTTAATGTTACCTTACCACTTTGAAATAACATGGTAAAGTTTGCGATTTAACTGATGAAATCAGATGTAAATATTATATTGAATCAATTATTTAATTTCCTTGTAACCATAACATAGAGTGTGACCAATTAATAATTATTTATGAATGTAACCTGAGAACTTTAGTGCAGGTGTTGGAGACAAAGCGGACAAAATTATCGAAGCAGCTCGCCGGCCAGTCTGGCGAATTTAAAGTAAATTTACATTAATTAATGTGTGATGATGATGTCATTTGCGCGTCAATATTCACAATGATAACTTGCAAGATGTTGTTTTTTTCTACGCTACCTACACTTGAAAAAATGTTTATGTATGGGTAAACTAATGTTTATGTATGGATGGACGGACGATCTAAAGAAGGTGGTTTGGGTAGACTGGATGCGGAAGGCGGAGGACAGGGTGCTGTGGCGCTGTCCAGCAATGGATTGCGATAGGCTGAGTTGATGTTGATGGATAAACTGTCAATATTATAAGCTTATGTAAGGTGTCAGTTATAACTTAAATAGTCTGAGTTTGTTTGTTCTTAAATTAATTTTCATATACCCAAGCACGAATGAAAGAGGATAGTAAGTAACTTTTCTAGAGGACTGTTTTCCAGGTTTTAAGAATATTATTGTTAATCCTTGGCTTTATAGTTTGTAAGGTGGTGGATAAATTTTATTCTCTGAATTCTGTCACACAAAAAAAAAAAAACTTCCACAAACTTCTTCTTCTTCTTGTATAAACTTCCACTCCTGAACATCATAAATAACAGCTACAGTAAAAAAAATGTTTCCAAAATCACCAACACGGGCAACGAGTTTGCGTTTTGACTCTATTATTATGAAAAAATGATACATATTGTATCCTTATCTGTTAATCAGTTAGTAATTAAACATAACCCATAAGGTTGACTCATTCTTTGTCGGCTGTAACAAAACTGAAGAATATAAGACAGTGTAATCTCGAATATCAACAAAAAATATAGTCGTACTCAAATAAAATCAAATCAATAGTCATTTATTGAAACTAGTCTGAGAATCAGCACTTTTCGAACGTCAAAATTACGAAAGGCAGTCCCCCAAAACGCCCGCCCTTCACCACTTCCTAGTGCTTTCGCTGGGGAGAAGAAGTGGTGCAACAAACACCCCAATAGCACAGCTGTCTGTTCAGTTAGAAAATACTTGAATGAATATAATGCAAGGTATGCAAAGTAATTAACATTAAAAGACACAGAACACTAAATTAAATTATTTGCTATAATTATGTCAGCTAGCCACGCTACGTACTCTACTCTGTATTCGTACTATAATGTTAACATACAGTCAGGCGCCACAGTCTTTGCACATTTTATCAACCGTTTTTGTATTATTTGTACAGTTCAACCTCGTTATACAAAAATAGTGTGAAGCCATGTATGCAGCTATCTACATTCAATTAATTTAGTAAGGAGTTGGTCTACGGTCAATTTAATTAGTTTTATAAGTAGCCGACAAAAAAAACCGTGTAGTTCTAATATCGTACGGATTTAGAGCTACTAAAGAACATAGCGTAGTTTATAGTTTTGTAAATAACGCGGTCCATTATAACACCATAAAACTATTTGTTGCACCGGGAGGACGCGCTGCCACCGATCGAGAATGCACGCGTGACCGTCGCTGATTCATACAGATTACTGATGTGTTTATTAGACGCGTAATGGCAGTGTTACAGTTGATTCATTGGAGCGAGTGATCGAATCAATGCGCCACAGCAATTCTTATTAGCGGCGATAGACACCTGTCGGTGACACTCGATACTCCGCGCTTTACATAATACCCGCGCCTCGCCACAGCCGCGCGCCGCCGTCCGGTCAGCACCTGAGGACGGGCACACCTACCGACCACCGAATCATGCCACACACACTATTTTTATAGACCTGGCTAGCACTTGTATGGGATTGTCAGGAGTTATGTATGAGACGATGTCAGCCGACCCACAGAAATAATCTAAAGCAATGCCGAGCTAAAATGGGACGGTCTATTTTTGTACATTTCAATATGGACGTAAAATAAAACGTCTCATTGACTTCTGAAAAAGGAATACAGGTAATATGCTCCGAGGACTTTGCTCATGTAATTTGACTAATACAGGCAACATTGAAATGAAACGCGGATTTCTTTAAGGTAACAAACAGTTTCACTTTATTGTTGATACCAAATAAGCTTATGTCTCAGTTTGGCGCAAAATAAAGAACGACAAGAAAAGTATGGAGCTGTAGCATAGCACATCTATAGTTAGCCGTCGTGGGTTGGGTATGATAGCGTCACAACCGAAGTATACGTAATATTAAGTGCACGCCAAGGGGCGGCACAATGAGCAATCATTCAGCGTGTGGGTGTGTGTATCTCATGATACACTGATACACTGATCAAAGCAAATTGACTGATCTGCGGCGAGTCACCCACACCCGCACTCCCCACTGCAATGTACGTGCTTCGATACTGACTGAACTGTATTCTGTACGATATAACTGTAAAAAGAAAGCCAACTCTTCAGTTCGTTAACAGAAACACCGATGCGAAGGATGTTGCTGAATTTATTAGTGATGATGAATGGTAATCTGTGCGGCGGTATCGTCTCGTGAAGTATTTCTACACTCGGAGTGCGATTGTAAACTAGTCAGCGTGTCGGCAGAGCGAATGTCAAAATATCCTGCTTAAGGCTAATATAGAACGAACAATTTATGCGCTGCCCACGCGCGCTGAAATACGGCGCACGCCTCTTTCAACCCTTTTATGTAGAGGATTTATTGAAGCGACTTGCGCACACTTCAATGAGCCGACTATATACTTCTGGTTTGACATGCAGCTCATACTTATCGAGATCTATGCGCTGCTATGACACAATGCAGTAACCCTGAGCCGGTCGAACATGCCACGCTCTGGAGATTACAAATTGTACCGAGACGATAGGTACCTATGTCTGGACACATACAGAGGACAGAATTTATTAATAAAATATGGAGATGTGTCTTACTTGTATGATGAATTCATGTTGCAGATTATAATGATTAAAAATATACTCCCATAAATGTGATTTAAACGTTTACAAACAAAAGGTACGCTTAGCATGCCTACTGTTGGTTTTGGCGAAGGGATAATATCATAGCCTTATATTAGTACTTATATTATAAGTATGAAATCGTGAAAATTTCCAATATGCGGACGATAAATTCAAAATAAACAGCGGGTCGTATCGAGTACATTCCATAAACAGATCGTGAAAGAAGCATAAGACGGGCGTCGCCAATACTTCATTTCCCTGGCGAAGCGTTTCTGGCTCATCGCCAACGTTTCCGAGAAAACGAAAGGAAGGTTACGCGATGTCTCGCCTCACTTTATATGCCTAAATCATGTCAGAGATAATATTTTTATATACATACATTCAAAAGCCCAGAAACACGCGCGGCTTATAAAATAGGTGGTGTGTGTGAACGCGGCGTGTCGGCTTGTCGACGGGTCTGCGCCCGCGCCGCCCGCGACGGTTAACGATCGAGTAGGTGTGACGGTAAATAATGCTTTTTTGGCACTCCACGCACATGAAAGGAAAAAATAATAAACAAGTACTTTCTTCTTGAGCTGCATTCATAATTTGCAATTTTAATGAAATTGACGTACTTGTGCAAATTCTGTAATAAAATATGGAGATAATGTCGGCCGTATCTCGTCGGTAACGCAATACGTATTGATCGCTGCATCCTGAATATGGGTCGCCGGCGCATCATTGGCGTCACCCTTCTTCCTCATTACGCGTGACGTCGTCTGCCGCAACTATGTTCATATCGTCTAGCTCCGTTATTGAGTTGTCCATCACTTTATATTATCCGCTATAACCACTTATTGTATTTTTTTTACCGTGAAATGTGTCGCATGTCAGTCTGTCCACAAATGTCAGCGCTTGTAACGTTTTAAAAGCTTTGTTGGAATTTTAAATTCTGTCTAGATGAAAGACAGTGTTTGTACTTGTAAATGGGTACCAAGAGCAATATGTTCTCACGCAACATGTCTCATTCGTTATCAGTGCACTCGGGAGTGAGGTTAATTAAATAGTTACGAGAGGAAGATAACAGTGACGCCTATATATAGAGGCCGGCCACCTTATCGACCCGACGCATCTGATAGTGAATCTATCTGCGACACCTAATCGCTTGCTGTCGGTTTGCTAAGTTACATAACTATTATATTGAGATTTTAGTAAGAGCGAGATTTTAGTAAGAGAGATTTTAATAAGAGTATTGATTATAAATTCAGCAACTTCGAGCTATTCGAATCTACGGAAACTGGAAAGTACAAATCCTGTGAAACCTACTCTTGAAGGTTTAGTTGAACAAAGGCCTCGTCAAATGCATGTTCCAGTTTGTTCGTAATTGTTGATGTGCCTCTACGATGCCAGGGAACTAACATACAAAAGGCGGGGTTAGAGGGGGTGAAGTGGGCAGGCGGGGTAACCACATCAGATGCACCAGTTTATAGAATTAGCCAATTTATGGTTTATTGTATTTAAATATACCAACACTTGACTACATACATAAGTAACTTGAAATTACCAGTCTCATATAAAATATTACAAAATGTTTGTGAATCTGCAAATATCTGGGCTTGATTATCTACAAATAATAAATGTAAAAGTAAAATATTTGAAAATGATTGTTCGCATCATCGGGGATGCGAACTATCTGCACGCTATATTAAAAAAAAAAACAGATATTCAAGTTAGACGAAGCTTTTCAGAAAGCGTCAAGTGCCAGAAAAAGTTTCGAAAGACCTGCCAAAGCAGCATTATATTAATTGTAAGAGCTTGTTTTAGTATGATACTAAAAAAAAGACCTTCCCTCGCATAGATACAAGAGTGTCATTCCGCATGCACGCATGTGAACTTAAGTACATTCATTTTAACACTACGATGCAACTTTTATTTTTAGATGTTCGCTCACAAGTTCGGTATGTAAATGCAACTTGTTAACCTGTGCTTGCAGGCACAATATCTGCTAACTTATAAATCAAATAATATAGAGTAAAATGAACGGGTGGTTAACTCAAAAATATTTGTGCGTGGACGTGATCCACGTAGCTTGTAGCATGCTACTGCGTACACAAAGTGCAATAATCCAAAAGAAATCAGCGCAAAAATAATATTTGATGGAAGATAAAATATGTATATACTTAGCCGCAAATCATTATTCACATACGGTAATACTACGTATGTATATTTGTATAGAGTTTTTGTTGAACTTTTAGAATAACATTCCCTGCGTTTACTTTTTAAAGACGTTTGTTCTGCGATGCAAGTTGTGTACATCCAAATCGATTGTTCATACTAATATGATGCGTTTGTCTCTGTTACAGAATGTTTATTCGGCAAACAAGCGATGGAGCTCGGCTCCAAGTGGTTTGCGGACCTGGGCCCGCCCTTCGGCGTGATGTACTGCATCAAATGTGAGTGTGTTGCGGTACGTATTCCCAAAACATTGCACCAACTGTACTATATTCATTTTTATGATGACATCTGACACATACAATAAGCCTAGGATTATACATAGCGCCCTGGCTGCAATAGGATACACCGAGCTTTGGAAGGAGACCTTCACACTGGTATATGTGGCAGAGATGACGCTTTACAAAGCCAAACTATTTCTAAAGCCTGAAATGTGCTATATTATAATAGGACTTTACCTATGAAATTGCCGTTTTGTATGAAAAAATTTAAACGATTTTTTTCATCTAATTTTTATTTGTATTCACCGAAGTAATGACCCATGCAATCAATGCATCTTTGCCAACGCAGTGGCAGTTTATTGATGCCCTTCTTAAAGAAATCAGCTGGACGGGAGGCAACAAATTCTTCAAAGGCATTTTGTACTGCCTCTCGGGTATTGAATTTTTTTCCCGCCAAGAAGTTATCCAAACTCTGGAAAAAGTAGTAGTCTGTAGGCGCAAGGTCTGGTGAGTAGGGCGGATGACGGAGAGCTTCCAACCCCAGTTCTTGCAACTTGGAGACCGTCTGCTGTGCAGTATGAGGTCGCGCGTAGTCGTGCAGGAGAAGCGGAGACGAGCGATTGACCAATGCTGGTTGGAGATGTGCCAGCTTCTCCATCATTGTGTTCAGTTCTTCACAGTACACATCTGCAGTAATGCTCACCCCGTTTGGTATGAAGCTGTGATGAATCACACCGGCGCTAGGCCACCAAACAGTGACCATCACTTTTCTAGGGGTAAGTTTTCGTTTAGGGCATTGTTTAGGTGCTGAACCAGGATCCAACCAACTTGCTGAGCGCTTGCGGTTATCAAACAGAATCCATTTTTCATCGCAGGTAACAATGCGGTTCAAAATTCCTTCATTTGTGTGTCTGTTGAGCAGTGCAAGGCACGTCGCGACGCGTACTTCGCGCTGGCGATCATTGAGTTCGTGGGGCACCCATTTGTCAAGCTTTTTTACCTTGCCAATTTGACGCAAATGGACCAATATTGTTTTGACGCTAACGTCGAAAGCTGCTGCTAATTCAACCGTAGATTGTGTATCATCAGCTTCCGCAATCGCCTTTAATTCGTCACTGTCGACCAGTCTTCGGACGACCGCGAGGTTCACTTTTCAGGTCGAAATTTCCAGAACGGAAGCGAGCAAACCAATAACAGGTGGTGCGTTGGTTTGTAGTGTTAGCTCCGTAAACGTAGTTGATGCTGCGTGCCGCTTGTGCCGCGTTGCTGCCACGACGGTACTCATATTCCATAATTACTCGAATTTTTAACGTATCCATGATGACGAAAAGGATTGAAATGCGATGAAAATGTAACACTAATCAATAAACAAATCTACTACTACTTTTGGAAACAAAATTCCATGTTTTTAAAATAAAATTAATTTGAAATTAGAATTCTTAGCCAAACAAAAATTATTTTGAGTTGAAATGGCCAGTACTGCAGAACGGCAATTTCATAGGTAAAGACCTAATATAAACAAAAGTCTAAGTGTTTTATACAAACTCATAAAAAAAGTATATAATATATAAACGGCTGCGTATTGTAGTACGCACGTATATATATATATTTAAAATGTTTACTTATTAATTATTGTCTTCAATGTCGCTTCGACGTTTTATTTTCCTAGGGGTACATATAATTAATTAGTTTTTTTAAAATAATAAATTATTTTTTTCTATTGACGGTATAACATGCCGCAACTCAACATTTAGCACGTGTCATTTCTACCATCATAAACTCAATGAAGTATACATAATAAAACATTTAAGAAGACTTGTTTCTTACACAAGTGATGTATTGCAGGTCCAAAAGAAAAGACGTGTGGTAGCTAAAGTGCACTGTCGGAACATCAAGAACGAGTGTCCTGAACCTTCCTGTGACACTCCGGTTCTGCTGCCCGGCAGATGCTGTAAGACGTGTCCCGGAGATCTGAACTGTAAGTGCCTTTTATTTATTTAGATCAGGCAATGTTTTTTTTTTGTGGTTTTATGTCATTTTGACAGTTAACAGACTTTTTAGATGCGTCAACAGTCCTACGATAAAATGCAATGCAAGAAGGGATATATTTCGAGATTTTAAAAGTCCTAGTAAAACAGTTGCATTCGACATTTGCAAAAAGCTCGAACCTTCGTTTTGAACTCGTATTTTTTTTTGCTCAGTCCTGATGAATATAAAGTCGGTAAGCGGTAAAGTCCTGGCGGCCATTTTCTTCAAATACTTAGCTGCCTTGACAACAGACGACTGTAGATAACAATAACCACGACAGACCTTGAAGTCATTTGTTGTTTTTTCAGTCTAGTAGGAATTGCTCATTATAGTGACACTGCATATTTTTCAATAGCTCTCCTAATTTGTAGAGTCAAAAAGTCACACGATTAACGTGATGTTCTTCTATGTATTCTCAGTAATTGAAGAGAGAAGATTGAGTCACTTCTAATAATGGTTATGGAGAGCGGTGGTGTTCCAGTTGTATCAGCCTGACTTACGAGTTGTAAGGTCGTGAGTTCGAACCCAGGCGGGCACTTTCCTTTGTATATTTCATTTCATCACCACTGTTCTCAAAACATCATCCTCTGCCTAGCCTTTTCCCAACTATGTTGGGGTCGGCTTCCAGTCTAACCGGATGCAGCTGAATACCAGTATTTTACATGGAACGACTGCCCATCTGACCTCCACAACCCAGTTACTGGGTAATACGATACTCCTAGGTAAGACTGGTTGTCAGACTTGGGCTTCTGACTACCCGTAACGACTGTCAAAGATCTACGAATGACAGCCGGGACCAACGGCTTAACGTGCTTTCCGAGGCACGGAGGGGTCTCGGTATGTAAAGATGGTCACCCATCCGCAGACCAACCGCGGCAAGCGTAGCTTAACCTGATCGATCGACCTGTGCGGCTGTTGTTATTTAGCCACGGGCCCCTCACTCACTGCTCTCAAAACGATGAAGAACCTAGAACTAAAAATTCGAAGTGACATCCGCCAACCCAGCGCTGGGCTCGCGTGGATCCACCACTCGAGGCCAGCGCGTGTGGCCCACTCCCTCTCACAGAGAGGAGGCCCGTGTCCCAGCAGTGGGAACGTTACAGGCTGATTATGCTCTTATGCTTAGAATGCTAATAATATTTCCAGAATAATTTAATAGGTACAGACGCCAGCACATCAAGCTACCCGAAACTGTCAGATATTCCCAAACAACTTTGAACCTTATGCTTTAGCGATAAAGTTGAAAATCTATTAAAGAAATCTGACAGATTGTAGTAGCTTGATGTACTGGCGTCTGTACTTAATTAGGGTGCGTTTCCACAGAAGCAGAGCTGAGCGAAGCGGAGCAGAGACGTGCAGGAATCGACTAATCACAATGGTTGAAATCCTCATCGCGTCTCGTCTGTGATTGGACGATTCCTACACGTCTCCGCGTCGCTCCGCCCAGCTCCGCTTCTGTGGAAACGCACCCTTAGTAAGAACTAAGAATTGTTCTTGAAACAGCAATGATCCTAAAAAGTTATCTCCAACAAATACCCGAAGATTTTCTGCGACCTCATGACTAAACTGTGATTCTTTTTTTATTGTGTATGAAGATTGATATGTTAATTACAAAGACTTATAGATACCTACTTGGATATCTATGGTACCTACCGACATATTTCTCTCGTCACTATATTACCTTTCATACTAAGGGTTTATTTGACCAAAGTCAGATATCTTTTATCCGTGAAATGAAATTGACGTCTGACAGTTCTAGTAAGGAAAAACTGACAAAAATTCGAATATTATTCTCAGGATAAGACTTATTCCAGGTATGAACGTTTGGTGGAACTCACTCTCAGTAAAAAAAAATATTTTATTTCCCGTCACAAATAAAGTCAATGTGTTTAATTGCGACAGTTAATTCTGAAAGGAAGAAATAAGCATTCAGAGTTCGTATCGATCGCTTTGTAGCTACCGTGAAAGAGCATCGTGATAGTAATAGGTCTGCGGCCAATCCAGACGGTGACTTGAACAATATTAATGACGCTGGCGCAGTTCGGGCGGCGTCGTCACGGGAGCGGGCGCACGGAGATACCCGGCCTGATAATACTATCGTAAACATGATAATGAAATAAGAGATAAGTGATGTGATCGCCTGACACCTCCGCGCCTACGCCTGAGCACCGCCACAATGGACGTGTGCTCACTGCGACCAGTTTCACGACACGATTTGCATCTCTAAAGAACCGCACTCGAAAGGTTAAATACAATAATGAATATACGCCTCATTAGACTTGGCCTGACGTCATCACAGTGATTTGGACAATTTCATTTCCTAGTTAATGATGTCATTTTTTACAACCATGTTCATACTGGCACGGTGCTGATGTCATGCCTTATACACTAGACATTTGATATCTTAAACTTGAACAAACAGGAGCGGTCTTTTGATAGCTAATAACGTCTTTAATTTTGTCTTAATAGACGTGTTTCGTTTGTTTTTTTCATCTAATATAGGTGTAAAATGATTTATAAGTATTGTCATCTCGATTACATTGGAAACGTATATGCCCGGCAACAGGTTAGTGAGTCATGGGCCATCTGTCGCGAAAACTATCCACACATGTGGAAATCGACTGGACGACATATAACTTTATGGACTTTTTGCAAGTGGAGTCTCTTTGATGGCCGCTATTAATATGCCATTTTGGTGTGACCTGCTTCGCGTGTGTAACACGACACTACCACGATTGTAGGTTATTAAGCACGCACGTTTACTTGAGAGCGAATTAATTACTTTACAATATCATACCTACTTTTTTCGATGTCCAAAGTTGAATTCAAATTGACTTTGGTTTGTCAAAGGAAATATTATACCTTCTTAGCTAGTAGCATTAAAAGTACATTATGACATTTAAGTCATTACCGTCTTTGTAATGTTGCCCGTACAGTTGGGTGCAATTCTTGATTGTCGCCGCTCATCATCCCATTAAGTAAGTTTTTTAATGTAGGTAATCGGCAAATTTGCCGACTTTAAAAGATAATTGCAGAAAATAAGAAAGTATGCGTATGCGCAGTGACAGGAACTGGCGATGACAAATGACAGTGTAGCGGCGAGAGGCGCGCGGCGGCTCCCACGAGCGCTCTCATCAATATACATTAGGTATAGCAGCACACATGGACGGGACGCCACGCACCCGACACAGTTCATCATCATCTTCCACTTACTCGTAAATTCGTAATCAATTCAATAAAACATAAATAATGCTGTCAAATTATTATCATGGCTTTATCTGGGATCGTCCGTAGCCTGTGGCGACAGATAGTGATTTACGAGGTGCGTGATGCGTGGTGGACTGTGCGGAGGCTGCGAGTGCGCGCGGGCTCAGCCGCTACGGCGACGTCGCCGACGCCGCGTCTGCCCGCCCGCGTCCACTCATTACGACTATATCGAGAGCATTACAATGGCATTACTCAGATGCACCGGGCGGTGGTGCAGAAATGGCACGCGCTGGTGCCCCCCTGCGCCCGCGCCGCTGCTGCAAATATAGCTGCTGCTGCTGGTTATTCCGGGCGCGGCCGTCGACCCGTCGCCGCGACGCCGTCTGCTCGCCTTTTTAGCGAACACAACTTACAACACACATTTTTTGCGAACAAATATCGCCGATGTCAACGTACGCGCTCTTTTACTATATTTACTAAGTCATATTCTAAGAAAAAAATGTGATATGCTCGCTCCAATTAATGTCTCGCCAGTGTTTTTACTTTCATCGTTAAACAGGTCCCCGTGGTCGAGATTCATTTAGCTCACGGCGTGATATGTAAACAAAAGTGGCTGTTCTATTAGTAACGATTAATGTTATGAAGAATTTACTGCAGCTATTTCCTCCTAGTTTTGGTTGCACAATTTCTAGTGAATTCAAGCGACCAATGCTAGCACAATGAATTAATTGTGATTCCGATATGGTTTATAAGCAGTTAAAGCACGGCACGGCGGAACTGTAAGCCGGCCGTAAACTCTATCTGAGACTCGTAACTATAAAACGCATCAAATCTGATTCACAGTTGCCTTTGTGAGAACTCCAGTTGGCCGTCTGCCGGCTGCCGTAATAATATAGTTTATCGTGCTTTTAATAAAACCTCAGTACCTTACGACGACAGTAAAAACGGATAATTTTTAATTGAATCTCAGCCAGGTGTTGCCATAATAAACTAAATTAATTTCATGCCTTCAGCAAGGGGAATCGTTTGCAAAGTTAGTGCAGTGAGAGTTATTCTGAGTTAATATAATATGTTTCAAAGAAATTGTGTTGATTTATTTGTTTTTAGAATTGTATAACCACGATTTGACGGTGTCGTGTTGGCTTCGAGAAGATAATTTTGAGTTGCTAACTAAATGTATGGACATATTTGTACACGAATAGCTTATTTGCACACGCTAATCAATAACTCAGTAGACATACCTACAGAATAACTTGACTATCCCTATTAGGGGATACTTATAGAAAGTTTTAAAAGAATCTACATGGTTCCCGCATGAGGGAATATTTACCAAAATGTGTTAAACTTTCTAATCTGCACTTTGTACCTGCAGTGGAAACGGTAAATGGATCACATGCGGGTAGAATCTCAGTAAGTACCTATGCGTAATAATACAGATGAAAGAACTGTTATGCTGGTGAAAATGAATAGCGCTTCAAGTAGTGTAACGTAGTCTAAAGAAAATGACAAGTTCTATCATCTCAGTAATTTGTCATTTTTCGCATTTTCATCTCTTAGTTTCTTATTGCTAAATTGCTAAATTGCTAAAGAGGGGCCCGTGGCTAAAAAATAACAGCCGCACAGGTCGATCGATCAGGTTAAGCTACGCTTGCCGCGGTTGGTCTGTGGACGGGTGACCATCTTTACATACCAAGACCCCTCCGTGCCTCGGAAAAAACGTTAAGCCGTTGGTCCCGGCTGTCATTCGTAGATCTTTGACAGTCGTTACGGGTGTCAGAAGCCCGAAAATCTGACAACCAGTCTTACCTAGGGGTATCGTATTACCCAGTAACTGGGATGTGGAGGTCAGATAGACAGTCGCTCCATGTAAAATACTGGTATTCAGCTGCACCCGGTTAGACTGGAAGCCGACCCCAACATAGTTGGGAAAAGGCTAGGCAGATGATGAGATTCTTATTGCTAAAATTAATGAAACGCGCGTTCTGTGAATAATAATAATTATCATTTACTGACTGTATTGGCTGTATAATAATAATCTTGCATTGATTGTAATAACTTTATCTTGTATTTTTCAAATGATTACTCTATTAAATTGATATTGCAGTAAAACGACTTAATTAATCAGAGTTACATGCAAAGGTCTCATTATCGTAAATAATGTCAAGTCTATTTATACTTGGGACAAAAAAAAAAGTTATGTGTAGATAACCTCTGTAATACGGCTGAAAGCTGGCGTACTGTCCGCAACTCCGCACGTGACGTCACTACGGTGCAGGCGGTGTCGCACGCGGCGTGTATGCGTGTGCGTGGCGAGCGCGACGTGCTGCACTAGGTGTTCACGGTTCAGCGCACAGCGCGCCCCTCACCATTCGATCACGAGTGTATCTAATTCAGTGTACAGCAAGTGCCTCCGAGGAATTTGTTTTGTGCACGCCGATGCACGATGCCGAGCACAATCGACGTTTTATTTTTGTGAAATCGGTGTCTCTCGCTGCAACACATTCCTCGGCGCATAATTTAGTTTGAGCCTTTTTCGCCGTTTACTGCG
>OX451399.1:9005752-9042273 GCA_949629135.1 Eremobia ochroleuca
AATTGGCTGTTACAAGATAATTTTAGAACATTAATAATTTTGTCAAGACGCAACATTAGTGATGCGCCGTGATGTCAACGCGTACGATAAATCCTTTTATCTAATCGTTATTGTTATTGTTATTACTAAATAGATAGATACAATGGAAACAGTGACAGATAGTGGCGCCAGCAATATGCGGGTTAATGTGAGCACGACTCTTGATTTTATTTCGCACAATACGACACGAGTGACACTACGCAGGTTTACGCAGTAAATCAACTTGATAGAATATTAGAATTCCAAACGCGCGGTGCCCGGCTTTTTTACAATAAGTTACTGTCTTTGTGTTTGGATATTCAGCTGGCAGGTTTAAGTGTTTAATTTGTTCAAAACAAGCAGTCATTGTATTGAATAGAACTATTAATCACTATAAGAATCATTTAAAGCTGAGTAAACGGAGCTTGTTCAGAAGACGTATTTGAAATGTATTTTAGTGTTCATTTGTCTATTTGTTTTGCTTTAGGAGCAACCGTAGGTACTAGTAATTGCATCGTTTGACACATTTCCTTTCGTAACAGTTCCCAAAACAAAGATTATATTGGAAAGTAAACATCAAAATTGCGTCGCGTTTCCGCAATAAATCACACAACCAATGCCTAGGTAGTGTATCGTCGATTGATTGTGTGTAGGCGGTAACATACTTCGGGCTAATTGTGTTCGTTGTTCGAAGTCGGTGTTTGTTTGACTCTCTGTTCACGTTCAACTGTGAATGGGCTGCGGGTGGTTATCTTCAGGGCTGAAATCGCTCGAGTCTGCATTTATCGGTACTTGTATGACACTGCATGATACGTTTGCGGCGTGAGAGGTCAAAACACTTAAAGGTGTTATTAAAAAAGTCGACGATAGGCGTGCTCTATATTTTTTATATTTATTGCAGTATCTTACGATGAATGAATGAGATTGAGCTATATATCTCGTTCATAAGTGACAGCGGTAATACTTCTACATAAAACTTTAGGTCTTCTTTTTGTTCGTGTTGCTGGCATGACTTTCCTCAGATCTTGTTGGCCCAAAACTTCGCCACTTCGACGGCGTCGTCGTTTGCAGGGCAGAGGTCTCTGACTGCAAGCTTTGTGGAGACAGAAGTCAGGATAGAAGGTGGGTCATAGTTTGCAGCATACAGCATACCCTACTTAGGTTGTTGTGTACTTTCAGGTGCGTCCAGACATTACGAGGCGTGTGCTTCGAGTGGTACGCCACGCATATAACATCTGCTTCACGCTGAGGCTACTAACAAATTAAAAAAATCATTTGCTGCGCATGCCTCACTCTGTCTGAATGCAGCTTTCCGGTATTGTCATCTGGTTGGACCGAAAGTTGGCCCTTAAACTGGCTCTGAACTAGGAGTATGATGATTCAAAAAAGAGAAGACTAACAGTTTTTAAAAATTAAAGTTGCGTTCGCATGTTACCTACCTACACAAATTAGAGAATAGGTCGCATTTGTAAATTTATAGGGACTTCCCCTTTACAATGCTCAATGTGTGTTACAATGTGTGTAGACATCTCAGACTTATGATGATAATGATGATGTACCTTAATGCAGTATAGTTATGTCAACTGTTTCACTCAGGAAATAATAGATTCAAGATAGGCTCCAACTCTTGAGTGTTGTGGGTACTACCTAAGCTATATAGAAATTACTTTTTACTTGCACTCTGCAATTATTCTTTTGAATTCAGTTTTGCCTGCAAACCTACGAAAAAAACCATTAGGTTTTTTTCCATTAGGTTATTAAACCTACAAACTATATTCGTTAAAAATGAAACTTCCAACTTATTTCTGTCTATACGAAATGCAAATTAAAATAATATATTAATAACATAAATGACAGATTAAACGCGAGCCATAAAAACGGTCCGTTTAATGTAATATTGATCATTTAATTTTAATTTAATTCATATTATTTAAATTTATTCACTATTAATGCTGTATTTATACTGCTTTTAAGGTTTTGTCGACATTCACTCATTGGCGGTGTCGTCGAACCAGTATCGTTATCTTGTTGAACTATATGTTGGTACAGTGTAGTGCTAAATCATATTATGTAGTTAAAGGCCCTTTGTAATGACCTCTATTACGACATTACTTGTATACTTGTAAATATCAAGTGGAGAGAGTGCTTCAGTAAAGTTTAAGAGATAATAAACGCTTCATATTAATAGCTATACCTGACTGTGCCGTGGCTGCCCTTTCGCACATAAATCGTGCATACGCAAACATTCTGACTCTGGGCAAATATTTAAATGTCATACTAATATTAAGACTAATGCGCTTAGGTTTACTCTAGAGTTCTAGTGTAAGTACAGTAGGTAGCTAACGCTAATGCAATATTTACTACCATAAACTTACACGTGGAAAACTGACACGAAAATAATAATACTAATAATTTATTTTAGCAAACAGAAGATACAATGCATGTTACATTAATACGATATTACATTTGTGCTCAATTATTTGTGAATAATGACCCCGATGTTAGGAAGATCCTGTGTTATAGGGGCCGTTTATTCGTATACGTTAAGATTATTTTAGAAAATTCGGGAAGCTGAAATGTGTAACAGCAGCAATAGTGTGTAAGCGCGTGTGATGCGGTGTAATGGAGGAGGTGTATGAGTGTGTGATGTGTATATGTGCACACTCATATACACATATGTGTGTCCATACTATATTGGAAAAGGTACGTACGTTACTTCCTCAGCTTCCCATTGCATCATTCGCTTTGCCACCTCCCATTATTACATAATATTTTCCACTGTTATCGCTACTTAGTGGTACTCTGGAGAACTCGGACAGAGAGTATTATTACAAAAGCGTATTTCTCAGAATTGCCAATCATCGACTGAATGGCACTTCAATTGAATAGGTATATTGGCTGATCATTGATTAGCCTACATACGAGCTCGATGCACTTCGGACTAACTTATGACTGACATTAGGCGCCCACATCGCGCAACAATCACGCCATTTGAATGTCTAATTTTATATAATGTGTGGTTTCATGGTGTACTAATATGTAGCATCACTGTGGAATCGCTCTTAGCTTTTCTGTATATTTTATCGCTTTAAGTCGTGATTAGTTTATGAGCTAGGAGTGGGACACAGACTCGTAAGGCGTGTATAGCGTGCGTAAAAGGTCACAAGCGAGACGCGAAGGCTATTCGGAAAGTGGAGTGGCGCCGGCGCAGCGGCCGGTCTAAGCAAATTCGGTAGATTGCACGTGCGCGCGCCAGAGAGCTCTAAAAGGAAAGTACGAATTGGCAAGTTTCTTATTTTCACAATACCTTGTTTCTATCACTTGGAAAGAATGCCGTCGGTTGGAATTTTAGGCGTTTCCGGAAATGGAAACGACTGCTTTAATTGTAGTTCCGCTTCTGCCACTTCTATTTTTTCTCTACCTAGGTCATCCACAGTAAGACCAAAAATTTAAATTAAAAGATTCAATATTTCTGAAATTGAAATTTTAATTTTAATGTAGCTTAAACTTTACTGGAACTTGTCGTTAGAAAAGTTCCTTTTTATCATTTAAATTTAATTATCACATAGTTTTGTATACTTAGATGAGTAAACTAAAGATAAAACAACACATGACACAAGAATATAAACCAAGAGACGAAAACAACATTGAAAAGAAAGCAGCAAGTTATTAATGTCGATGAAAACTATTTTCATGACGAAATAAGCTTTTCAGAAAACAACACAGATATGTCTTAGGTCTGTCTGTCCAATAAGCTAATAATTCATTGACACATAAATTATATTTACTTAGCATGTAACAAATATTTCAAATATAGAGGTTTAACGAAACATATTTAAGTACTTATAACAAGTTAGTAATTACCTATCAATAAAGCCAGCAGTTAACGTATTGATTCATGGATTTCGATTAAAATTTCATAATCCACTCAATGAAATAATCGTTAAAAGGCAGTTAACACAGTTGAAACACCATTAGAATTAACTTAAGTGTGCTGTATTCACTTTAAGCAGGCAAACTTGCATATTTATTTAAAGAAGGATAATAATTTGCCTACGTAGGCGCAGGTACGAAGTACGAACAAAAGCAACTGAAAGCTTGGTCATTATCCAAGGACGTGACACAATCGGGCGAACTCATAAACGGAGTGTAAACGTTAATTTAATACATGCAGTTTTATGGCATGCGCGTGCGCGGCTTATGATGGAGGGTTTGGCGCCATTTCCATACCATTTCATTGTTCATAGAAATGTGGCGCCGCGGCCGTGCGGTCACTCGTTCATATGTAATTTTATGATCCGTCGTTCGCGAACGCTGTTCTCTCAGCCCACTTGACTGTGAATAGAGCGCGACATCCTCTAACTGTTTACAAATTTAACATTTCACCAGCGTCTGTTTATGTGCTCCGAATGTTCCCATGAATATTCTTAAATATGACAGGCTTTCAGCTGTTATTCTTTGTAGGAAGAGAATCGTCAGAATCAATAAACAGCGCATTTCTCAATCGTATTTACGGTAAGTGCACCATCCGTCCATCCGATCAGGAACAACTGACTCATGAGCCATTTTTGAATGAGAATTAGGTCACATCGAGATTTAAGTTGATGCGGTAACATGTTTTTAAAATATTCCAGAGGAAACGTACAGCTACCTGTATTATAAACGAGTGCAAACATTCATATGGCGTGTCAAATTAAACTTGAAACATTAGATGTAAAGTAAGACAGAAGCGTTGGTATGTATGTTTATTGAACTATGTTAGTGCGAAAGGCCGATGAGAGGAATTTATAAACGTTTAAACATTGTGCCTTGAATACTACACGAGTCGGTCTATGGCGCGCCGGCGACGAGAGATTTATCCTTAAAACTTACCGAACGGTATCTCGAGCAGCGATTGACTTGTACGTTCTGAGAATTTATGACTTTATAATGTTATATACCATGCTAATGTGCTTTTTTTAAGAGCTATGCTTCTAAATGTCAACTACGCTACCAGACTTTTAACTAATAACTACCCACATAATGTATGTCAATAACACGGGATTATTTCTTAAAATAACATAACTATTTCTCTATTTAAATGTCGATTAAAAGAGCATTACCTGTACCCTATACTGTGAGTATTTATATATGTTTATATATTTTAGCATTATGTACTTATTTGAGTATACTTTTGTTATTTTTTGCATTATATGGTATATTTAATATTTTAAACTAGATGAGGTCGGCGTTTCCTATCTGACTACTCTGAGAAGAAAGGCCGAAACAAACTCAGAGGTCACTCGTAAAGTCCAGACATAATCTTGGTCAGATCATGTGAAGACCATGTAGATTGGTGTCTGAAGTGGTCTTTTGAGGAAAGAACCACACAGATTGAGTGGACCTGTGCAGTCATTGCACGCATTCGTCCTTGTTTCCGCAAAGGGCTAGGCATAGGTGTAACCATAGTACACCCAGTCCCATGTAATAGGGGGCGAGCTTATTGCTATTGTGAAGGGCAGATGAGCCCTTCAAAGGAATCGAACAACGATACAATGAGGGTTTTCACAAAAATTTACGCCACCAGTTGGCGCCACTTTGGCAAGAGGTCTTCCATTTCGGCAATTAATTTAAAATATATGATGACGTTCATCATTCGTTTCATTCATTCGTTTTTCATTCAGTCAGGACTAAAGAAAATATAGGCGCTTTGACACTTTTGACAGGTACTCGGACCTGACGTCTCAGTGCTGCCACCTAGTGAACGTCATTTCAGGAAACCCTCATTACTTTACCTTTATATTGACTGAACGTATTTGCCGACTAAACTAGCACTGTCTTTTCCTAAACAAAAGAACCTAATAAAATATTTGACACCCCGTTCTAACCTTGCTTGAATGTTCGAATGGAACCCGCGTTAAATTATAGCCAGCCTGCACTACATAAGGTTGACTTTAGTGGACAACTTTTACAATATTAACCGGGAACGAATGCAGAGTCCGGGCTTCCACTGAGAAATTCCAGATGGAAAAGCCCATTAACACTTTGCCCGACCCGGGAATGTTCGAATGGAACCCGCGCTAAATTATAGCCAGCCTGCACTACATAAGGTGGGACTTTAGTGGACAACTATTACACTATTAACCGGGAACGAATCCAGACTCCGGGCTTCCACTGAGAAATTCCAGATGGAAAAGCCCATTAACAATTTGCCCGACCTGGGAATCGAACCCAGGGCCTCATACACAACAGTGGATGTTGCGACCTGACTAGATCACCGAGGCAGACAAAAATTCCTAGAATAAAACAGATGAAAATTATCTACCGAGTAACGAATAAGATTTGAACTTAAATCAATAAATAAAATAAGGTTATCGCCACAAACAAAACTCCAAAGATCAAAATCCGTTGGTACGACATGTAAATGTCAATTTTAAAACTGAATCAGAGACATGCCGGCATGTATTTACGAGTAATATACGTCTTGACAGTGTTATTTAAATAAAATGGATTAAACATAGGCGTGACTGCTAAGACTAACAAATAGGTCACACTGTCTCACCAGATTTATAGCCCCGACAGTGGGTTCTACGCGGTCACACGATCAGATTTCAATAGATAACAACTATAATAGGATTACTATCTGAGAGTAACTGTAACATAATATAAATTCACGACCGTAATCCGGACGGAGATGATCGATTTAATATCCTGGGGAACCCTAATAAGTTTTCATGATACACTCACGCGCTTTGCGGAGAATATATTCTTATCTGACGGCACGGTTGGCGCAGTGGTTAAGCGATTGACTGCTGCGTTGCGTGTCGCGGGTTCGATTCCCGCACGGAAGAAATATTTGTATGACCTACAAGTAGTTGTTCCGGGTCTGGCTGTTTGTGTATGTGACTTTAAATGTTTGTAAACGCACCCACAATACAGGAGAAATTCCTAGAGTGAGGCAACGTTTTAAAAAAAAATAATGTAAGTGACAATTTATTATACACGTTTATGTATGCCACTATGTGTGTGATTTTCTCTTTAAAATCTTTTGAAGTGAAGAAGAAAACGAACACAAGTTAGTGCTGTAGTATTATTAGTCCACAAATTCCTCTAAGGTTATTTGCAGGGACGCAAAGAAGCCCTAAATAGCTGTTTCTCGTTAATTACAAGATAAATGGCAACTAGTTATTAATTTCAAAATCATAATCAGATATTGGAATTCCTGATGCCGATATTTAGTCGCCACCGAAGGTATTTATTTACATTATACACCGTATCTAGGTACTTAATTCCACGTTTAGAAGTGCCTATTAGTAGCAACTTCGACCAGCGCGGCGTCTGGTATTAAGAACGACCGGTCGATTCTGGAAAAATCTCACCGTGATAACTAAGGTGAAGTGAGCTTAGAGTGAGCTGTGAGTCATACTGATGCTAGGGATTGACACTATTGACGACTCACTTCACCCTCACTTCACCCAAGTTTTCACGGTGAGATGGTTACAGAATCGCACGGCTGCACCGACACTTAAATCGTGTACTATCTGATCAAAATATCAGTCGGTCTACCTCGTGCTCAGTCGATAAGCATATTTCTTGCTACATATTTAGATAAACATTAAGCTCGCAGTCGCCTGGCGACAATTGTCTTTCAGTTGCAACAGTGTTGCTACACTTAACGTTGCATAACGACGTCGCTGCAACCAATTGACGGATCGTTGTCATAATAAACATCATAATCATTATCGTGATAATTTACACAAGTTTAACGACGTTTTTGTCTGTTCCCTTCACATTTAATACACCGATCAGTTCAATAAATACGCAAATATAATTGAAGCGATAAATTCTTGTGCATCGTTGTAATATCTAAGCTGGACAATTAATTTTCATGCTAATCAATTGATTCTCGCAATTACAGGCTTGACCTGTGCCCTGAGAAACTAATACAAGCGTCTTTTGAAATAGGTGCGTTCAACACGAAAAGACAATTTATAATATTATATTCAACAAAATTGATTAATAATAATCAATGAGATATTAAGAGGTTGTTCACACTTAGTTAATCTTTTTGAGGGATTAATTTTATACGATCAAATTGATCAGTTGTATTTGTTGTCATCAGCGCGATAGCAGAAAAAAATATAATGATCACATAACATAGCAAAGCATCTAAACCTCTTGTCCTTAAACCGCCTATCTACAACATAATAATTTAAGTAAGTTAGTTTTTTAATTTTTTTTATACACTGTACTCAGGTTCTTAACTTTTTTTTTGTGTATTGTTTTTTTTTTTTTTTCTAATTTTTTACTTCACTTACATAAATTAAAATGTTTACCTTACTTGGGAAGAGACCGGACTCAACGACACAGTGAATCCTAGTGTGGGGTCCAGGCCATTTGTAAATATCCTAAGGGCCCTTTCCCACGGCAAGCTCCCGTTTCTTTGCAGGTATGTTTTTTTTTGCAGGATTCCGTTTGGTGGTGTACGTATTTAAATATACATATTCACACAAGCACCCTGTTTGCCGGATACTGCAAACAGGATGCCTGTGTGAATATGTATGTTTAAACACGTACACTACTAAACGGGATCCTGCAAAAAACCGTGCCTGCATAAATGGGATTTTGCCGTGCGAAAGAGCCCTAAGGCTCCTTGTAATCTGCTACTAGTTTTTGTTTTTTATGTTGTACCGTGTTTTTTGTATTACCCAGTAACTGGGTTGTGGAGGTCAGATAGGCAGTCGCTCCATGTAAAATACTGGTATTCAGCTGCATCCGGTTAGACTGGAAGCCGACCCCAACATAGTTGGGAATAGGCTAGGCAGATGTTGACCGTGTTTTTTTGTTCTGAACTGAAAGAAGTTTTTTTTTAAACATCACGTTGTAATCTTTGAAGGATTAGACAGCGGTGTAGGTACCCATAGAATATCTACACTTCGTCAGTTATGTTTTGTGTTCCATTTAAAATAGGAGCATCAACCGGGCACAAATCCAGACCCCGGACTCCAGTCACAAATTCCAGATAGAAAAACCCAATAACAAACATAATGAGCAATACTTACTATTACTACTAACGAGAAATATGTCTTTATAAATCGAGTGCATAGCACTTGACCTGCACCGGTATGATATAATCGTATCGTGTGTAAAGTGAGAATAGTATTCTACTACATATTTATTATCGATATTATCGTTCAGGAGATCATGATCAATAGATTCTGACGTCATGAGTAGAAATATGTTTAGTTACTATGTAAGAATAAAAACATGGCCAAGTTCCTGTGGTACCTACGTTTATAACTTATACAACGTGTAACGTTAAATGCGCAAAACCTGAAAATAGTTTGATCAGAATAGCGAGCAGAATTAATTGAACCACTTTTTAATATAGGTCATAATTTTCAAAAAATCTTCAATAAAAACATTGCCGTGTCTATTTATTAATAGGGCAAGCCAGCCAATGTCAGCGCGGCGCAGCGGCCCGGTCACGACTCCTCCCTCGATAAAGCGTCGTCGCAGACGCAAGAAACGATCAGAATGGCCAATAAAACTAAAACAGCACATAAAACCTTTACAATTTTTTTAATGACTTATTTTCTCTCTGAAATAGGTCAATTGAATTAAAAATCAGTTGGGGTGTCTGAGGTTTTGCGCATTTAACGTTACACGTTGTATACGTTTCATAAACGTAGTATGTCGGTAGGTAGTATGCTTTTATTACGTGCAGTTTTTAATCGTAGTAATGGAAGATACACAGTACGAGATATAGTCGTTTGAGCTCAGACTTCATACCATCATTTAGGTCCTTCATATTTCTAAACTTCCGGATAAGCTTATTTATTTCAAAATGTACTCAAATTTACAGACTAAGACTAGGCTTAGCTAAAACATACTATGTTTTGATAAAATAATTTGGAAGGCCAATTGATACATAATCTTTTCCATTCATTTATTAACCGTATTAGTTGCAGGTTGTAGGTACGGTCACCAAAGGAGATAAGTAACCAGGGTCGTCGGATATACCTAGTTGAAGTTTAGTAAGAAACAGATGGATGTTTTCGAATGAAATTGAATTTAAATATTAGAAAACAAACAGTTCAAATATAAAGTTAAATTTCATTCAAAAACATCCATCGGTTTTTGACTAAACTTCAATTATATCCGACGAGCCTGGTTACTTATCTCTTTTGGTGATTGTACATAACTAGAGGTGCTAAGACAGGTCCTCACTGATTTCTAATTTTCCTTTTAAACTGTTAATGATTAAAATGGCAGACCATACAGTTATGTGATGCGTCATACAGCATGCTTTTTTTACCGGCTCCAAATTGTTACAGGGTGTTCCACCCATGAATATGTATAACTTTCACTATGGAATCAACTCAAAGATCACGAAAAAAAAATCAGCTGTTTCATACATTTTGGTCAAGTAGGTATTGAACTTTTGTATTAAACAGCTGATTTTGCTTTCGTGATTTCAGAGTTGGTCCCATAGTGAAAGTTATTCATATTCATGAGTTGAACAACCTGTAAAAATTTGGAGCCTGAAAAAAAAATCATCCAGTAGTACTACACGTCATACAATTTACCTACATAGATTTCTACGTAACAATAACAAGCATAGGAAGAATGCGATGAACATGAAGGAACTTCCCGAGAATTTCCTTGAATTTTCCAAAAGTTACTTGGTCAGAGTAATGTCAGTATCGTCAATGAGTACAGAAACTGTTTACCGTAAGTTTATTTATTTATTTAGAATTATTTTTTTTTAGTTACGAATCAGTAATGTTTCCTATCTAAAGCTTTCACATGTAACAAATAGGCTTTGTTATTATAGATGCAATACAGCGTTTTCTTTTAACGTAAACAACACCATATTAGGTATTAGAATAGTGACGACATTAATGAACAATTCGCGTAATTACTTTTTTTTTATTGCTTTATGGACCCGCTCTTGACCTCGATCACGCCTGATGGAAAGCAATGGATGAGGTCTATGGTGGAACGAGGGTGCCCTGAAGATGCCTAAGGTACTGGAACTCCCACGCATCGACGAAACACAGCCGGCTACTTGACGCCGGACTCCGGTGGGAACGTCGCAAACCAGGCGGGCGTTAGCCTTACCACCGCAAGGGAAGAATTGGCCAGTCAAATAAGGTGTTGTATGTCCAGGATGCGCCGAGCGCTCGGTTCACTCCTTGCGGAACAAACTGCGCTAAACGAGGAGGCTTCTTCATGCGTTCCAAAAAATTACCTACATGATGTGAAGAGCAGGCACCAATTCATAAATTATAAGTATATAAATAGTAAAGACTCATATAAAATTATTTACTGCGACTATAAAATACAGTAGTATTTATAATGGCAGTTGTTAATTTATTCGATGTCGCTTCTTCGTGAGAGACAATATCTAGGAATTGTGATGAGGTGGTTTAGAATGGAGGTCACGGAGGTGGCCGGCTGGCCGCTGATGGCCACGACTCAGGGCCGCGCCGGCGCCGTGGAGCCGGGAAGCGCAGGCGCATGGCACAACGGAAGCCATTCAGGAACCAACCCACTGCCGCTATTATTGTAATGTGTTCGAACTCTGGCAAGATCAAGGTTGATTGTTCCGTTGGCGATCCAATTTAAAAGTTATAAAGGTGAACTTTGAAGACGCTTTGTTGTATTAATATTAATATTTCCATTCAAAAGACACCAACAATAATTTGAAAGGCAACAGTGTAATAAAACAATATTTTATAAAGAATTCTTCAATAGGCATAATAAGTAACTGATAACCAAAGAGCAAGCTCTCATTAGTTACATTTAATTTATTTTTTCAACAAACTTGCTTACTAAATTATATTTTTAACAAATAATTTAATATCTCAATATGAATGTACAGAACCAAAGTTAAACGTATGAAGGCTCCACATTGTTACAAACTGGTATCGGCACATTTATTTATAATTAGGTTCTGAATGAACAATACATCTGCAACGGACTCATCTTGACGAGCCATAACAAAGTCCATTGTGTTTGTTTTCCAATCATTGTTTTGTTGATATGACCCGGCGGTGTTTTTAATCTCAGCTGACCTTTGTCTATGTTCCTGTCTTACATTTGCGTACCTACGCAATGATTCAGTCATTTATTAAATCATTGCTCCGCATGGGCGATGCCAGGGTTACCAGCGACGAAACTGATAACAATTTATACTGACTTTTGTTTAGGAAACCGCAAAAGCTGATAAAGATTCTCCATTTTCCGATAAAACTTTTGTTCAAGAACTCTATAGGCACAGTTGATTGTGTTGCAAGAAAACTGCGGGTATTTCCGTCAATTGTGTGCATTAAAGTTTCTTTGAATTTTAATATTACGAAATGTAGTGTAACTGAATTCCCTCTCGATTCGTGGAACCTTGACTGTTGATAGGGAAACCCCTAGAGTATGGCAACATCAGTTAACTATATGTGTTCATCAACAATTAAAGTGTGGAATATTTAGACGGTAAATCACGCCATTGAAGTCTGCGCCACATCTCGACCTTGGCAGTGGGAAGGTCATGGTCGACTGACTAAGAGGATCCTTAATGGTTACGTTTTATTTTTTAATTTAAACTGACAATGGCGATGCAAAAAGGAAGGCTTAGCAGTCCGTTTGATGTATGAGTAGGCGCCCTTGGTGTGATAAATGATGCGACGAATTATTCGGTTTAATATGCTAACGAAAAAGATTTAAGTTATGTTGTTTATGCAACCATTTCATATAATTTACTTGGCCCTATAAATATGTATGATATTGGAAAGTGTAATGCTATCCTGGCATGTCCTTTATCGGTACAAGCTAGGATATTGTACAAACTGGCATTTTTTGTGTTAAAATGAGAATGATCTGCCGGTCGATTCTGTAAAAATCTCACCGTGAAATCATAAGTGAAGTAACTAGTATGTCAATCCCTACCATTACGGAATGACAGAGCTCACTTCCCACTCACTTCACCTAAGTTCTCACGGTGAGATTTTTGCAGAATAGCACTGCTGTTTTTAGGTTTAGTTGATTGTGCTGAGGTTACAGGGCGACAATATCGCTCAGCGATAAAGCCGTTAAAGTAAAGAAAAAAAAAATATATTGTGTGAGTTTGGGAAACTTATTTTGTTGATCGCGGTTGACGTGCGAGACGCATAACCACAGCTAAGTATATAGCAGTAGACAGTAGATGGATTAAAATCAAGTTAGGTTAATTCGTGGACACCATCAAAAAGTTTTTCCTGATCCACTAATGCCCAAATTAATGCCAGTTTTAAAATAAATACTACCTGAGTTAATAGTATAGTTTTTTTAAGTATATTATAAAATTCTACTTTCCTTACTTGCTTTACATTACGAAGTCAGCCAGTTTTAGTTTAGGCTAAACAAATAAATGTGTCCAGACTTAGTCAGGCATAACAAGTGTTGGTCCATTCTAAAATAAGCACGCTAATGAAGACGAATGACTTAGACCACGTGTGGTCATTAGCTTTAGCGGAGACTTGCTCAACAAACACTGCACTTAATTAATGTTTATTAATTATTAACGTTTTAGCCGCCATACATGGAATTTCTGTTGTGTGAACATGTTTCTAAACGACTTTATTTGATGTCTGTTTGTTTATTTTATGTAAATTCAATTAGTTGTGTGCAATATGTGCATAAGCGGAAAAAAATTTCTTCAACACTAACTATACAGACAATACGACAATAAATGAAAATACTGGCAATTCTAATCCGAGTATTTTGGAACTATCATTCTGGTGCGGAAAACCGCAAACGGCGCAAATACAATACAATCTCTTTGGAACCTAAATGTTTGAGCCGTTTGGGGTTGAAACACTAAGGCCTTGGGGTCCGAGTGCTCATCGAATATTTCGGGACATCGCCAAGCGGTTGGTTGACTCTTCACGTGACCAGAGGTGTGGCCTATTTTTAACCCAAAGAATCAGCATTGCCATCCGACGTGGTACGTAATGCTGCCTGCCTTTTGGGCACTTATCTCATTGACAGCGATGCGGACGAATTTTTTTAATGCCCAATGAGCGCCTGCCTTTTTCTTTATTATTATTTTTTGTTATATATTTTAGTGTTAGCTTGTATATTGTAATTGTTGTGTCTGTGAATAAATATATGTTGAGACTATCAAATAAATCCTAACATCAAAATAAGAAAAAAAAAATGTTTTTTTCAAACAATCTAAATAGTAGTGGTGGGCTGACTATGAGTTTTACCTCTTTTATGTGCTCTGTGGGTTTACCCAATCTTTGACTGGCTATAGACAGTAAACTATTAGTGATAAACTATTGTGTGAAAGTTGTGGAATATTATTATTATTATTAGTGATATCATCATCATCATTTCAGCCGAAAGACGTCCACTGCTGGACATGGCTCTCCTCCAAGCACCTCCACTTCGACCGGTTCTGTGCTTCTCGCATCCAACGGGTTCCTGCGGCCTTCACAAGGTCGTCGGTCCACCTTGTGGGAGGCCTCCCAACGCTACGTCTTCCGGTTCGCGGTCGCCACTCCAGAACCTTTCAGCCTCATCGGCCATCTGTTCTGCGAGCAATGTGCCCTGCCCACTGCCACTTAAGTTTGGCAATTCTTCGGGCTATGTCGGTTACCTTGGTTCGCCAGCGGATCTCTTCATTTCTGATTCGATCACACAGGGACACTCCAAGGATAGTCCTCTCTATTGCTCTTTGGGTGACTTTCAACCTTCTAATAAGGCCCATTGTGAGCGACCACGTTTTAGTGCCATCTTGTCATCACTGGCAACACGCACTGGTCAAAGACTTTCGTCTTGAGACACTGCGGAATGAGAAGATATTGCGTAGCTTCCCGAACGCTACCTAGCCAAGTCGGATTCGACGATTGACCTCTTTCTCGAAGTTGGACCTACCTAACTGGACAATCATTTATCATAGGTAAACATACTCGTCAACGACTTCGAGTGTAGCATTTCCGATTTTCATGAGCCACGAAACGAAGGTCATGTTCATTTTAAGACCCACTCTTTTGGAAGCTCTACTGAGGTCTTCAAGCACTGTACTGAGATGCTCCATAGTATCAGCCATTACTACGATAACGTCGGTAAACCGAAGGTGAGTTATGTACTCACCACTGATATTAATGCCAGCCCCTTTCCAGTCCAGAACCTTGAAGACATCCTCTTGTGTAGCGGTGAACAGTTTCGGAGAGATAACGTCTCCCTGTCTCACTCCTCGCTGCAGGAGCATAGGTTTCGAGGTCTGGTCCTGGAGTCAGACTGACATAGTGGCGTTTTCGATGTGCCGATAGCCAATCTGGCACCGTTGAAGAGACTGCAGTGCAGCCGATTTCTCGATCGAATCAAAGGCTTTCTCAGCCTTCAGGAGTTCGGTCGTAATTCCGTCATCACTCGGTGCCTTGTTGTTTTTGAGCTGCTTCAGAGCCATCCTAATCTCGTACAGGCTGACGTTCGGGATGTTTTCGGCATAGTGTCGGGTCAATGTTGCTTTTGGGTCGTTTGCCAACTGTTAGATATATTTGATTGAATTTTCGTATGCAGTCTGGGAACATCATTAGATATACGCAGCTTAATTCATTCTCGTATTGTCGTCTCCAGGTTTATAATTTATTTGTAAAATACCTAATATGTTCGTTTTAGGCTGTGCATAGACTGATTCAACTGTATACCAGTGAGAATAAGAGTATGAAAACCATAGATCTATAGAATTTATGGTGAAAACAATGATACAGTGCCAACAAAACGTGCAACAAGAAGCAATAAAATCAATTCAAGTTACAGCCGGATATTGCCATTCTATTAGTATTATTGTAATATTCGATCGTAACTGTTATAATAACGCAAACAACTAGTTGTTTATATTGCAATACGACTAATAATCGTCTTGCTTAATGAGTTGCAATAAAAATAAATTGATTTATAAGTCGTAATGTGACGGTCACGTAATAAATGGTGATAAATTTTCTATTTTAATCGATGATTTGACTGTAGATTAAAAGAATAATCTATGGCGATTCGTGATTGCTTAGTAGTTCTGATTGGTCTTATTGCGCGGAATTGTCAAGACTGTCTTAAAATCACTGTCGTTCTACGAGAACAATGATGCAGAACAGTGTTTTGACTTCGATAGAGAATCTATTTTGATTTAATTGACTAGGTCTATGCATAGGTATATTATTCACGCAGTCAATTGATTTTTAATGGAAGAAGAACAGAAGAGTGTGAACACAACCAAGCAATGTCTTCTCATGAATCATCATCATCTGCCTAGACTTTTTCCAACTATGTTGTTCTGTCTAATCGGATACAGCTAGAATACCAGTATTTTACTTGGAGCGACTGCCTATCTGACCTCCACAACCCAGTTTACTGCGTAATACGATACCCCTTGGTAAGACTGGTTGTCAGTCTTTCGGGCTTCTGAAGACCCGTAACGTCTGCCAAAGATCCGAGAATGACAGTCGGGACCAACAATTTAACGTGCTTTCCGTCTTAATGTCTTTTCAAGAATATTTTTCCGAAATCTTTTGATGTTCAGGACAACGCACTTTGAAAGATGAAAATTATAATAAAGTCATCTTAGTCAGCACAAGATTAGTCATTAATCCGTTTTGGTCCTAACGTTATTTATGAGAGCATACAACGTTTTTTGTAAACGAAAGTTGTTAACTACGCGTAATACTACTACGTGCGTAGGCCTACGCGTAGCGATTATCTACGATCGCTACGGGAAAAAGCATCAATCGAAATTTTATAATAAAGTTGCATTATTATCATCATTAAATTGGGCAAAACGAAGCGACTCAAGATTAGGTTCGTGTAGTCGGAAATCGAAAATTTTCAAGATATGATCAGTATTTTCTTCGCATACTAAAACGCAAAAGGTACAAAGTACTGTTAGAAAATCACAGCGATACGTTGCGATGTGCATGTCCTCACGTATTAGCCTACTTTATCAGTTCATTGTACCATACTTGTGTCTGTTATGCCATTTAGCACATACATAGCGATGATCTGATGTATGTGCGCACGATGCACGATGGCCTTCAGAGGTAAAATAATTACGATTTAGCAATGACATATGTATAAACATTGAAAATGGGAAAAATATTTGGGTTACCACTGACATAACTCGGTAATATCATTCAATAAGCTGTAAACCTACTCTCATTTTTGTTTTGGTTTCCATCTTGTTTATGAACGAGAGTAATGTTTTATTTACTTTCACATTCATGTAGGACGTAGATACTTGCTCCTCCATATCCATACCTACATGTTTTCAATGTAAGTAACATATTATTTATTAAACATCATTCAAGTCACCCAAGGATAAAAATAACATTATTATCGTGTGTTTTATATTGTAAAGTAATATTGTTACGTCGTCTTAGAGTCTAGAGTGTTAATGATGTATATTATAATTTAAAATAATATGCCGTATATGGAGTTAATTACTATGTTATGAAGACTTGAAGTCTGTGTTGGCAGGATACACTGGTGTAGTTGGTTTCTCCTTAACAATTATGCCAATAGGAATTACCCATATTATGGCAACAAAAAGATAAATAAGTAGGTATGAATGCAGAATTAAATGATGTTCTGCACTGTCCCTACTCAGTGTTGCAGGTCGTGTACCCGAACTTAGGTATTTCGCTCGGGGAAAATCTCACGCGAATTCCTTTTGCACTTCAAAGTAGGGCTGACAATACTATGAATGGAGATCACGATTTTGACAGATGGTATCAATGACTCGTTAACATATGGTTCTCGTAATTAATGATGTACGGTGGTATATTTTTTATAACTTGTATATTCAGAGCGGATCGTGCGGCCGCAGCCTTGCGCTGCCGATACTCCGATGATAGATACGCCGACATTCGCCAATCAGCACTCGTCCGCTTCATTTTTAATGAATTCCATCTACGAGACCATCGCCCGCCATTACACTGCACTTCATAATTTGAATGTAAACTGTGTAGCGTATGGAACTGCACTTCCTTCTAAATCTGTCCGCGCCGTACGCGTAGGTACTAATACATCATAAGTGTATTAAATATAATGCCTTCAATATTTTTCCGGCGCGTCGCTTGAAAAGTATGATACGTACTAAAATATTAAAAACGTATTTAAAAATCTAAAAGTAACTATAGGAAACTCGGGTTGTCGCCGGTGTTCGAGTGTCTCGTTTGAGTGTTTATACAGTTAAAAGAACAAACAATTTTATGGACGAAGAAAACGTAAATAGGCGTCTGTTTCCGATATTTGTTTATATCTTATTATCTTTGAGTGCGAGTGAAGGAGCGATTAACCGGTAGCCCAAGCAGCTACGCAGGAAGCAATTGACATCGGGAAACAGTAGTCATTCTTAGGTATTCGTTAGGTATCGTCTGGATCATTTTTGTTTTGATATATTGATTTGATTTGCATATATTGATTTGATTGAGTGGCTTGTGGCTAAGTAATAACAGCCGCACGGGTCGATCGATCACGTTAAGCTACGCTTGCCGGCGGTTGGTCCGTGGATGGGTGACCATCTTTACATACCAAGACCCCTCCTTGCTTCGGAAAGCACGTTAAGCCGTTGTTCTCGGCTGTCATTGGTGGATCTTTGACAATCGTTACGGGTCGTCAGAAGCCGAAATCTGACAACCGGTCTTACCAAGAGGTATCCCCATAACCAGCAACCCAGGTACCCAGTAACTCCATGATAGGTAGTCGCTCCAAGTAAAATACTGGTATTCAGCTGCATCCGGTTAGACTGGAAGCTGACCCCAACATAGTTGGGAAAAGGCTAGGCAGATGATGATGAACCATGATGAACGCATATATTGATTCATTTATTATTCTGGTTATATGGGAACGTTACTGTACATAGAGAGAAGTGCAAAACACAGTGCTGTCTCTGGCGGCGACGGCACGAGCAAGGCTGTAGGCGTAAAATGCAAATCGCGAGCGTTTCACCGCAGGACAATGCGCCGGAGTGTTGCGCGTCTTGTAAACAGCGCGGACGTGGTTTGTTGTTCTACTTTTTTGGGTAAACGGTTGTCCGTAAACGGCGGTGCATAGGCCGCCGCAGAAATACCGCGGTCAATACAATGGCTCGTTCACCGCCGCCGTACATGGCAGGCGCGGGCGTGAACGCACCGATTCTCCTCGTTCGATGTTTCCCAAACGTGTACTCTACACCCATTTTAGTTATTCTTCAGAATCACGCACTTTTGGTTTTATGAAAACACTGCGAGCGACCGTCAGTAGGTACTCGTATAAGTTTGGAAAAAATATTTGCTATTCATTCGGATGTAGAGCAGTTCACGTCACTAGCATTAATTTTCGCAATTCGAGCAACTAATGTATGTAGCAGCGGTGCGCGTCGAAACATTCACATCGAGATGCATCCAGAGCGCCGAGGCGAAATTATATTTTATGGAAATGGATGTTGAATCGAAGCCAACGCTCGTTGCATTCTTACAGCGCGACAGTAATGCGGGCGTGTGTGCGGTACTGAGGCTTGAGCACCACCGGCGTGCCTATCGAAAACAATAATACCGCGCCTTGTGCCATAAACATTCTTTGCCACAATCATTACGAATATAACCTATAAATTAGTACAAAGCCGACTGCGTACAACTCGCTCGCCGTCGCGGGAATTTGCAATGAGGGCCGTGCGCCCAAGAGCACTGTCAGCCTCGGTGGAATAGCGCCGCTCTCGTGCCGCGCCGCAGTCGCCGCACTGCCGCCTCGTACCGAGCGTCCTCCGCACCACTCCCTCAAATATGATATCCGAAACGCGTTATGGATTCGTCATCGAGCTTGCGCCTTCAATGTAATTTATAAAGCCTTAAGTTATGCTTACATTCTTTTGTTATAGAGCAAGTAACTCGTATACTCCACTTTAAAGTGCTTTGATTTCAATACCGTTTCAGTCACCCTCCCGCTCTTGTATTGTTACGTAATAATATACATACAATCTGAAAGCAATTACATTATCTTTGACAATAATTAAGAAAAGGTTGAGAATGAAGAAATAATTAATATAATTTAATTAGCGGTGCTGTTTTTATTCGCATTAGATATCTTCGTACAACTCTAGATAAGAAAATCGCGCTTGTAGAAGTTATAACAATGGCACGCGTGACGTGATATATCAATGTTATCTACGAGCTTGTGTGACAAACATTTAGGTTAATGGTTAATTAGGTCGAGTACTTAGTGTAAGATTGAGAAGTAGTATTGATTCTACTAGATTAATGTACCGATATGAATCAGTGCAATGTTGTCGGGGAAAATAACGAAGAATAAAGTTTCTGTCATAGTTACAAGTAGTGACAGGTACATGGTTTAGATGTTGAGGTGACTTGAGCGACGGTGTTTTCAGTGAAGCGTCGTGAATGACGTCACTAGACGTGTCGTCACTTTGTTCAGAATAGTTCCGGCGATGCGCGGGCGCACCGCGACCCAACACGGTAAATGATGTTTTTCAGTGTGGTCGAGGTCAAGGTATGAGTGGACGCGCCTGAACGTTCAATGCTACGTTCGTGTAACTTGTAAAATATTTAACGTACCACTGCATTCAATAAATCAATTTTGAAGAATGATGCACCCGTGTACCTTTCAAAGCATAATGTATAATACATCGATTTGCGGACACTTGATAAGTGTTCGATAGGAACCGAATTACACTTATGCAAAGTATTTGTATAATTTATCTAATCCGCTCTTAAACGGCCCATAAATATGCAGGCGCTTACTTGGGAAGTACGGAACATGGAGCTGTGTCAAGACGTGTTATATAGACGGGATTGATTGTGCAATCCTTGTTAGATCTGGCTCCACAAAACTATTGGCGGTGCCATGTTGTCAGTACTCACTGCTCCGTCTGCTGGTGACGGAACTCGGCTAGTTACGACATGACACGGCGCCTGAACACTTCATCATTATTTCTGCATTACCATTGTAAAAAGTTTTACATAAAATTATGATGTTCAAAAATGATTTCAAAGCATTTTCATGCTAGACATCATAATTAAATTAAGACGGTCTAACGAGTGATGTATCGCACATCAAATAAATAAAAGATTTTTGCGATCACCTATACGATTGTTAGACTACGTCTTAATTAATGACAGATGGTCATATAGCATTATATGAATCTGTTGCGGGCCAGCTGGTACTGATATCTGGCAGCCGTCGCACAGTTTCAATCGTTTGCGTGATATGACATCGAATGAGTTTTATATCTGGCTCCTTTGAACCGATTTAGTGGCGTTGTGCGCTTCTGTGCACGGCGGGGCGAGTGCCGGCGTCGCCTGCGCCCGCGCGGCCCGGCGGCGCCGGGTTACATCACACTATTGGAAAACTCGTCGCGACGCAGAGGACTAAACGATAGGCCGCGACCAGACTAGAAATGAAGCGATCACGGCTCTAGTCGCGGCACGTCGCGGCTTCGAGGTTGCTTTTAAAAGTTTAAATTTACGCTAAACGACATTAATGAGTGGTATCGGTTGAAATGCTACGTGTCGCTCTGTTCGCGCTGAGCCGCTAGTGTGCGCTATGCAAGCGCATAAATATTCATACGGGCACAGGCGCGACGAGTGAGCCAAGCTTGGCCGAGTCAAAGGTGTCCGACGACGAACGCACACTCTCTACTAGGGTTGGCCACTAGCCGCATTCTTCTACCGACAGCATTATTATTCAAGTTCACTAGATCAATGAGGGGATTTGCAAGAAAATTATGTCCATTACGGAACTAAATATCGGTAAACTTTAGCCAATTTAGCACCAAAAGGCCCGTAGGACGTACTGAGAGTCAGTTGCCCTAGCCTCCAGAGTCTCTGAGGTCATTATTACGGACAAATCATCTTACGTCATAAAGTCCTGATATAATATAAGTCCTGATACACATTTGTAATACTATACATTTGTAATAACCGGACGTAATTCCTAACACAAATATTATGACATATTAGTTTTTCGTTTAAAAATCGGCGCTGCTACAACTGATTTAGTCAACCAATGAGAATTCAAATGTTGTATAAGCTCAGGACTTAGGGCCATCGCCCATTTTATCCGTTAATAGGTAATAGGTAATACGGGCTGGTGTCCGCAACTCCACGTCAATGCGCGTATTTTGCGTACAAGTATATTATTATTTTTATCCGTTATTAAGGACAACCGGTCTTTCCGACATTTTGAGGTATAAATATGGCGGACTCAGGAGATATTAGATATTAGCCATAGATTCGCAATTCAAGTCTTGTACATCAGGGATAATAGAACAAAAAAAATAAAGAAACACTGACTTGTAGAGACAAGAAACACAAGATATTATGTATGAGT
Source organism: Eremobia ochroleuca (assembly GCA_949629135.1). NCBI lineage: Eukaryota > Metazoa > Arthropoda > Insecta > Lepidoptera > Noctuidae > Eremobia > Eremobia ochroleuca. The sequence goes on from OX451399.1 coordinate 9,028,109, forward strand.
AAATAAATAATAATACACAGAAACGTCCGCGGTTGTCCCACTATGCCGCTAGCGCTGGTATTTGTCACTGTTAATGCATTTTAATAGCCGGCAGCATATTTTACTGTATTTATTCATACTCCATGCTCAGATATAACACGTTGGTAATATTCTAACTAATAGTATAAATACCAAAGCGGAATGTTTGTTAATCGATTACACAAACACAGGACAGCTTTTAATGTAATTTGGTACATATTGCGTTAAGCAGAATAACTTTATGATCTACATTCAGACAGAAACTTTGCACACTACGGGTTGTAAGTTGTAACTCACTTTGGGACAGTGAATTTAAGGTACACAATAAGCTATTTATGTTGTGGAAGGGAGCCTCTAGTTTTGTCGCGTGAGGCATTGACGGAGTAGCAAGTAAGGTGCCGTCCATTAATAACGTGTTTTTTTTTTTTGGCATGTTAACAACCCCCCCCCCCCCCCCCTGGTGATACATGGTGAGGTTTCAGACTACCCCCCACCATGTCACGTTTATTTTTTAGTACCTACAAAGAATCTTATATATTGATTTAATATTTATAAATATTTATGTTTGCGTTTGACGAAAAAATAAATACACGTAACGCGGCTTTTCGGTACAGCATCGCGCGTTTGCCGAATAAATAAATACACGTGACATATTTCTCCTCCCCTTTTCCCTTTTTCCATGATATATTCCTCCTTCCACTTTTCGTGATTTTTTATGGACCACTCCCCCCCCACCCCTTTCGAGCCTCACGTGTTTAATGGACAGCCTAATGACTACCAGTCGGTACATAACATAGCACCCAGTAACGTGCGATGAAGGTGTCGTCAGCCCTGTGTGTCGGCGGCACATTCCCTCGCCGCCGTCTCTCCGTGCGCGCTACTCTTTGTTGTGCTTGCAAATATCCTAGAGCTACTCATCGCCGCCTTGGCGCCATTTGCAAATAAATTTAGGGCTGTCTCGGATATGTAATGAATTTACAGAGTGAATTATGAACGGCGCCGGAGCGTGCCAGATCACTATCGGACCGCGTATACTTCATATATACACGTAGTGCGTAAACAGGTCCCCATCATCACAATGTTTACTGGACATTATATACTTGTTTATCATGTCATTCCCCTGTCCACTGCCAATGATCAGATAATACGATTTATTACTCTAACTCGCGCTGCGTTAATTCATACACAACTATACGTAAAGCGCTTATACATAGATATCGACAAGTTGCAATATAATTATACCATTATTGATATTATATTACAATGTGACATTTACATGTTTATTAAGACTGGGAGCATTTATTCTATTAAAGTAATTACTTCTAAAGACAGGTAGTTATTGAAAATTGACATTTCAAATTTATGGAAAAATATTGGAAAATGTAAAGTGTTTGAGTCGTTAGTTATTATATACGTACTAGCTTTAGCCCGCGGCTTTGCCCGCGTGGAGTTCGGAAATTATTAGAAAAAAGTTAGTTAAATTAAATTATTAGATTAAATTTAACACTCTAGACCAGGGACGGGGAAACTACAGCCCGCGGGCCATCTCCGGCCCTCGAAATGTTGAAATATATCTAGTGTAATATTGTACAATAAATTAGTGATTCATAAAATACATATCAATATTTTTATTACATTTAATAATATAGCCAAAAAACGCCATATACAACGTGTAACGTTAAATGCGCTAAACCTCAGACACCCCAACTGATTTTTTATTCAATTGACCTATTTCAGAGAGAAAATAGGTCATTAAAAAAATTGTAAAGGTTTTATGTGCTGTTTTAGTTTTACTGGCCATTCTGATCGTTTCTTGCGTCTGCGACGACGCTTTATCGAGAGAGGAGTCGTCACCGGGCCGCTGCGTCGCGCTGACATTGGCTTGCTTGACCTATTAATAAATAGACATGGCAACGTTTTTAATGAAGATTTTTTGAAAAATGTGGCCTAAATTAAAAAGTGGTTCCATTAATTCTGCTCGTTATTCTGATCAAACTATTTTCAGGTTTTGCGCATTTAACGTTACACGTTGTATTTTGTTAGTAAATATTGGCACGCGAAGGAAAAAGTTTCCCCATCCCTGCTCTAGGCTCACAAAATGTATTAGGCTTAAATAAAAAAAAAGTTTCTAATATAATTCAGTCATGATTCGAAAACACTTGGCGCCATCTATTATCATAATAAAGTTATTATTTGTTTTCCTCGGGAACAGCACTTTTTTTGGGATAAAAGGTACCCTATGTCCGTTTCTGTACACCTGACAATGTATATGCAAAATTTCAGGATGATCGGTTCAGTGGTTCAGGCGTGAAAAGGTAACAAACAAACCTACTTTCGCATTTATAATATTATAGTTAGGATTGTGCATTATGTTAATGCAGGTGCTTATTAATTTGGAATTACTTATCGATACTAGTTTGTAACTTATGTACAGACACCTGTATCGTTCCATTGGTTTTTAAGCACCTATCTTACCGTAAACAGCTCAACTGCGATTTTATGATTTCCATTTCCGCTAAGGTTACGTAGGAAAAGCTGTTCCGCTAGATGGGTACTAGATGGGTGGAACGACGTGTAACAAAGGGCGTATAGATAGACTTTAAGGTCTTGATTTGGGAACAGATTATCTTTTATTGAATTTGATTTAAAAATTCTCTAAGTTGGTACCCTTTCATAGTACCCTTTCATAGTTCTGTTTTTATGGAATTGATGTAACCACACCACACCAACACATATTATTTAAAAAGTGAGTTGTTCGGTTAAGATCGATCAGACTACGCTATCTAACAAACCACAAACTTCTAAATGACGCTGCAAAGGAATAACAAGAAAAGCATGAACACTTTTTACTTACACCATACCTAAGTCCATAACCTTTGTAGTACGTAGCAAGTTCCAGCCTTAGGCACCAGTTCAACATACCTTAGTTATTTGAAACTTACTAGTCTCGAGAACACTAAAAGCATTAAATCAGGACTTACATCACATTTAACCAAACTTGATAGTAATAACGCGTAATATATGCGCTCAGTTATAGTTACGGCAACACAATAAATATATTAATACAATACGCAGCCAATGCATTTGGGTTTACGAGCATTTAACGAGCGAAAATCGACAAATCGGGTACCAATCAAAGTGTCGCACGAAATGTCAGTGCTCCCTCTATTTCTGTCCATAGCAGACCCAACAAGAAAGCTATGCAAAACGCAAATTCTACCGTCGCCGTCTAGACGCCCGCGCCGGTCCTGTTACGATTGAATAACATTTGATCCAATCAACCCGAATGGAGGGGTCGGGGAGGTCTTGCGAACAGGCCCCGCGACGCCGGCGCACTCGTCATCAATTGATCCATAATAATGATACACGACTTTTTATGAGACAGCGTCACGAGGAGAAAGTACCCATATCTATACCAACAGGGAAAAATTAACATTTACTTAAAATTATATTTCCTTCCGTCTAGATTTCACGCAATTATGATTACCAATAAATGTAAATTTTATTTGTTTTTTAAGTCAACATCTCCGTTTATAGAATACGTCCTAAGCACCTTTCACCGTTTACTTGGAAAGTAATGTTATCGAATCGATATCAACCATGATATTTTAGTGCCCTATTGCATCTCATTAAAGTTGGCGTCGTTGTCTAAGCTTATGAAAGTCTACCCTTTTTCTATCTGCAGGCTCAAACTTAACAGCTGGTATACTACCCCAGGAACTGATCACGACATCAATAATTATATTATCAATCATCACAACGCTAATATTTTATTATTTATTTATTAAAACTTTATGCACAAGTAAAAAAAAGTACTGTACAAAGGCGGACTTAATGCCTGAGGCATAATATTTTCTCATTGTTTGTCTTATTTATTTTTAGTATATTCATGTATTTATGTATATTTATTTTTGCTTATATTTTTATGTAATTATATTATGTCTTTATATTTCAAATATTTATTCCTCAATTTTCTTGATCGCACCTACTACTGTTTGTCTCTGCATCGCCCAAAGGTTAACTGGTAGAAAATGCCTATGGCATGAAGTCCGCCTCTGTAGATTTATGTGCTTGCAGTATTAAATAAATATATAATTATAAAATTAAGTAAATCCATCTCCTTGTTTCAGCTCCCGATATTGTCCAAGAAGATAGTCCAGTTGTCATTACGACTGAAGAAGACGAAAAAAACATGAAATGTAAGTTATGCATACAATTTCCTGAAGACATGCGCTCTGAATTTCCATGTATGTGTGTGATACATAGGTAAATCTATCCCATCTTCCAGATTTCGCATCGTTTCTGACTGGCCGCTCTCCGCTGTGCGTCCGACGTGATGATATGTCAGGGGTGCCGGTGGCGGCAGGGGTGGCGACTGCGCGCTTCACGTTCCGCAGACGGCACCTCTACTGGTCCGTCCTCCTCAGCCCCTCGATACAGAATCAGCCTCGAGCTGTGGCTTTCCTCGATCGAGAGGGCCGAGTGCTACTAGAACAGTCGCTCAAAAAAATACCCGGGATTCACGCAACGTACGAAGAAAAAACCGATAAGGTAATTTAATTTAAAGGTCGTGTTTTATGGCTCGTGCGGTACATCGACTGATTCTATGAAATATCGAAGTAGATACTCATTAAATACTTAGTATAGGCTATAAACCAAATCTGTGTTGTTTACAGCTTTGCGGTGTCTGGCGTCGAGTGCCACGCCAGTACAAGACGTTGTTGAGAGACGGGGACCTGCATGTGGCACTGCTGTGGGGTGACGCGCGGAACAACTCCATCGATAGCGCACTCAGCGGCAGAATCGACAGGTAGGTAAGGAATAGGAATTTTAAATGAACACCAACTTTGTACGTGCCGCCGCCTTGATTTATATTACCTTATGAGTAATCTCCAGCAGTCTATCAAATCGGAGTAATAAATATTATCGCAGTAATTATTCCCGGTAATCTATGAATGGTACTGTTCGCCTTGGATTGTAAATTTAATAAACCGAGTAATTAACAACGGAAAACTTTAGGTTCGCCATTAGAAATACTTCTGGGAAAAACCTAGACACATATGTTTTAAAACAGGCCATAATGCTGTTACTGGACGCTCAATTGATTCTTACTATTAATTGCTTTAGCGCTACCGAGATATCTATTATAAGATATAGTCAATGCATTGAGCACACTCATGTACGTATACATCACTATTACTGATATTTGGAGATACAGTAGACGAGATTAGATTCTACTTCTCGGAAAACAAACGGTACTTATTTTGACCTTCTTTTCAAATAATTAATCTTACTTAGAAAAGAAGTTGAGGAAAATAATAATTTTATTAGTAGTTTATTATTACAAATGTTACATATTAGAAAAATATCAGAAATGTAGTAAACCTTATTTCTAGGTATCCAGCTCTATCATCAGAGATGTTCACGACACTCTTGGAGCCAGAGCACCGTCCTACTTCCATCGGCGAAGGTGCCTGTCGAGACTACCCTGCGATGGAGTACGAAGACGGCTGGTGGGGTGGCACTGCTGTCATTACGGCGGTCGCCGGAGCCACGCCCAGCCTCTACCTGGCGCTGATCTTCAACGGAGTCTTCCCCAAAACTGCAGTGACCTCTCATCTCGTTAGAGTGGTGCTCACACTACCAGAGAAAAACCAGACAATCATTGATCAGGTATATTCATATTTATTCCTATACGTATTATGTTACAACAATCAGCCGGTCGATTCTGGAAAAATCTCACCGTGACAACTAAGGTGAAGTGAGCTTAGAGTGAGCTGTGAGTCATGCTGATGCTAGGGATTGACACTATTCACGACTCACGCTTACTTCATCCAAGTTTTCACGGTGAGATGGTTACAGAATCGCACGGCAGGTGTCTGTCTCGCGATGTAGTAAAAATGTAGCAGAAAACAATTCAGAAGACTTCTGAGGTTCTTAAGTTAAGACGTGGTTTAAGAAACCAATTGGAACCGTGTATTTAGCTTTTGCCGTTTCATAAGTGCCCACGTAGGTTTATGTGTATTTTGAAATGAATTGTATTTAAGAGTAAAAACCGGCTAAGTGCTTGTTAGACCACGCACAATGAAGGTTTCCGTAGTTGGAATTAATTTATCCAAAGAACAAACTTAACATTGTAGTTGAAAATCATGTTCTCCCATACATTACAACTGCAAATGTAAATTTGTCGACTATTACTCGTAAACTTGTAAAGCCTACTTAGCTGTGATAGCTGTTCCTTTTAACTTCATTATAAATATACTACTAACGTGAATTTTTTCACAAATATAAAAACAATCATAATAATAATTATGTATATCCATGCCAAATTATAGCTTTCTAGTACTAAGAGTCCCTGAGCTAAGCTGCGGAAGTGCGGACGGACATACCGGCTGACGGACATGGCGAGACTATAATAGTTCCTTGTTGACTACGGAACACTAAAAATGGATGCAGGTCTTAGATAAATTAATGTGTTTTTCCAGGTGCAGAGGGTAAGCAAACCCCATTATGACTTCAACGTCCTGGAGGTGTCGACCCCGGTGTCGGCCGCAGAACTGAGGTCTCTAGCAAGAGGCCGGTTACTGCTCACTGTGGAGGCTGTTGACACTCCGGAGAGGAGGATCGTAGGCAGTGTAAGGCAGAAGGCGGCGTGTGAAGTGTACAACGCACCGCTTGTGTCTGAGAGGTTGTTAGCCACGCCAGCGCCTGAAGGACTTGCCGTGCTCTACATCGATAAAGAGGGATCACTCGTCTATGACATACAGGTAATAATTGAAGTAAAAAAAAGTGCAGGGTCGCAGGAACATGGATGCACCACCTGGAATCATGCAGTACATGATTATTACCCGTCTGCGTTGAAATAACTTGACAGTTATTAAAAAAAAAATTGTTGTTCCATACATTTTGGCCGCGCACTTTTGTAGGAAAAAGCTGATTTTTTTTTTAATAACCAACGAAAAATTTCTACGCAGAGTCTCCAGAATCATGTACTGAATCCATGGTAACATGTTGTGTGTCAATGTGCCTGGCAACCGGTATAATGTAAATAGTAAGTTTACATCACGCTGAACATCTCAAAGATTCCGTTTTCCAATTGACATTCAATGAAAGTCCTCCACCCACACATGTGCAGATAAATTACAACTAATTACGAGAGAACACAAGGCGGTAACTGCCGGCAATGATAATGAATGATTGTGAATTCAACGTTCATATCTGAGAGAAACCTTAACAACTTGTGTAAGGACTACTGTATATGTCATAAAGTAATTAAGAATGGATGTTGACACATTCTAGGCTATTCTTTAGCTTTACGATTAGCGCCATCGTAAATTTTTTCCACTCAATTTTATCTCCCATTTAAAAAACATTTCATTATTCCAATGACTTGACTCGTTTAAAATATTCACCTAAAACCAAATTGCTTGAAGAGGCTCCTTAATAGGTTACTTGAGGTCGTTATGAGGCACAATTTATTGGATTTGTATTGGACACAAATGTTAATGGTTTCATTAATTTTGTTTGGATTAAGTTACTTGTGATTTCATAAAAAAGAAGCAAATGAAATCATAATTATCTACTTATCATGTAGCCTTCCGTTTTTGTACAGACGCCAGCACATCAAGCTACCAAAAACTGTCAGATTTTCCCAATAAACTTTGAACAACAACGATCACGAAAAAAAATCAGCTGTTTCATACATTTTAGTCAAGTAGGTATTGAACTTTTGTATTAAACAGCAGATTTTTTTTTTTTTTGCTTGATTTATGAATATGAAAGTTGTTCATATTCATGGGTAGAACACCCTGTAAAAATTTGGAAACTGTAAAAAAAAATCATCGAGTATAATAAAGAAATCTCGATGATCTGTTAAGTCGTAAAACCGTGCGAAGCAGTGGTCGATCGCTAGTAAGTTATTTTCCCTACATAATTTGTAGAACCTACATATTTTTTGCTACAAATGATTTGTATTCTCTTCTTCAGGTTGACAATTTGGGTATAACAGACCCCAAGATAACGTTGGTGGAGGAGCAAGGCAAGCGTCATTCTCAGGTAGAGATTCTGGACACCCGAATCGGTGTGCTGGCGAGACCAAGCGCCAGAATATTCCAGCCATTGTATGAGGACCAGCTCGCTGTGCATATTAGCGCTGATACCGGTAAGACTCTCTACTTACTTTCCTTCTATTTATCAGCTGGTGATGCTTTTGGTCTATTACCATTGATTCAGATATCCAGGAGAATGCTTTTTGGCACTGGAGGCAAATGATGTTGAGCGTTCGGTCCTGGATTTGATTCTCAAATCCACAATAAATAATAATATTATAATTCATGATATTTATTTCTGGATCGGAGATTTAATGTGACAGAATATACCTATTTAATCAAATCAAATTACAACTGGACAGTGGGGCAGTATGGCTTATCCATATTAAGATAACGTCATTAAATTATTGACATTAAGTCCGCCTCTGTGCATTTGTGTGCTGAAAGTATTCAATAAATATCCCAGTAATTCATCATCATCTGCCTAGCCTTTTCCCAACTATGTTGGGGTCGGCTTCCAGTCTAACCGGAGGCAGCTGAGTACCAGTATTTTACATGGAGCGACTGCCTATCTGACCTCCACAACCTAGTTACTGAGTAATACGATACCCCTAGGTAAGACTGGTTGTCAGACTTTCGGGCTTCTGACTACCCGTAACAACTGTCAAAGAACTACGAATGACAACCGAGACCAACTGTTTAACGTGCTTTCCGAGGCACGGAGGCGTCTCGGTATGTAAAGATGGTTACCCATCCACATACCGACCGCGGCAAGCGTAGCTTAACCTGATCGATCGACCTGTGTGGCTGTTATTATTTAGCCACTGGCCCCTCTCCCCAAATAAATCCCAGTAATTGCAAGCCAAAATTTGATCACTAAAAACACGATTTTATATCAATAAATTATATTTTTAAACTAGATGAGGTGATGAGTGTTTTTGAGTTGAGTTTTCCGACTGGGAGTTTTTCGGTAACAGCCTGGAGACTAGATTTGTGCCCGTTTAACGGCAATAAGCCTGTTAAAACGCAAACATAATTGGTGAAATGTGGGTCAAGGTACTATAGCCATCTGCCTAACTCTACGGGGAACACCAGCGCGATCCTATGATGATGTAAAGTGGCTCAAACTGTACCTCTAGACGTGAGATGAAACAAAAGACGGTATAATTAAAATGGATGTTGTGCTGTAAGTAGTTTGTTGAGCGTTCAATTGAAATGAATGCCTGATCGAGTTTGTTCCTATTAAGATATGCCTCGGCTTTGTTAAGCAAATAGTCTGAATTAACAACGTAAGTAAAGGGATTTATGAGAGATTTGAATCTATTCAGGAGATTTAGATTTATCATAACAGCTTTTGACACCTCAAATCTCCTATCATTATTTTTTGCAGAAAAGTTTCTGTATCCTCGTATCTGGTGTAGAGATTTCTTTCATTTAAAATTGGTATTGGCTGAACTGCTTTCAATTTGAATCGCTCTACCTCTACGAGTAGTTTGGTCTCGCAGCAACCATGCAGGTGCGACTTCTGAGCGTGGATACCTGGGTTCGATTCTCAGGTCGGGTAAAGTGTTATTTTCCAATAGGAATTTCCTAGTAACAGCCCGGAGTTTGTAAGTTGGCGGTGTGATACCCCCGTGCCTCGGAAAGCACGTTAAGCCGTTGGTCCTGCGCCTGATCTCTCTCCGGTCGTGTTGGATTGCCGTCCCATCGGACTATGAGTGTGAGGGAAGAGAGTGCACCTGTTTCTGCGCACACACTTATTAATTAATTATGTAATTCAGATACAAGTTTCTTGTTTTTGAATAAATGACTACGACTATGATACTTGTGCATTATAATATGAAATTCGTCGCCATGGCCAAAATTCGGTCATCATTTTTATTTAATTTATTAAAACTTTATGCACAAGTAAAAAAGTACTGTATAAAGGCGGACTTAATGCCTGAGGCATTTTCTACCAGTCAACCTTAGGGTGATGCAGAGACAAAATATGGTAGGTGCAACATACGGGATAGATAGCTAGGAAATTACTATACAATACAAGAATTAATAACATTCTCATATGTAAGTTGACAATGTTGCAATATAATCTTCAAACTTGACCCCAGCATGAGGCTTATTAGGTTAGTAGATGATGAGATAATGATAATAATAATGACGACACACCAAAATTTTCCGTTTTTACAATTTGAATGCTTTTATTTTGAAAAATTAATTGTATCTCAAAAAAATCGCAAAGAATGTGCGCAATTTGGATGGAGTAATGGCACTATTGAGCTAACGTTGTCTGAGCGTGCGTGTTCCATCGCCGCCCGTTCGATGTCCACCACGCACAGGATGGATGGGAAGCAGCACATTAAGTAATTTTTTGCTCCGTTGCGTTGGTGTAATTGCTATATGGCATTCCAGTAGGAGGATAAATAAATAATAATAATAAGGTACACTTTACAATTTTGTATTATTTCGACTTTTCCAGGTCCGCCTATCCTCCGTGGACGCTTAACATCTCGGATGCTGCCTGATGCCGCCGGTTCCGGTCCAGCCCTGCTAAGAAGAACGGGGCAGGTCCGGCTACCAGCCAACATGGCCGGGCTGGCTTGGCTGTCCGTCGATTCGCTCTGTGGATTGTATTATGAGGTAAGAAAATTGGAAATTAAATGAGATTGGATTGTCTCCTTGGTCTAGAGAACCTGGTTCGATTCGTAGGTTGGACAGAGTGTTTCGGGTTTTCCATATGGAATTTTTCAGTAGCAACCTGGAGTCTAGATCCAGTTGATGGTCATAGGCCTGCCCCCTATTACATGGGACTTAAAGATAACTGACAAAATGTACATTTCTGCTTAACCCTTCGGGGTGTACAAGCGGGATGTTATATATTATGTTAGGTGTTATAATTGGAAATTACTAGTTGCCGATATTTATTTATTTATTATTTATTTAATACTTCAAGCACGTAAATGTAAAGAGGCGGACTTAATTGCTTAGGCATTTTCTACCAGTCAACCTTTGGGTGATGCAGAGAAAAACAGTAGTAGGTGCAATCAAGTAAATGGAGGAATAAGTATTTTAAATATAAAGATACGCATAAACCTATTAAAACTATAAATATAATATATACCGAATTACACATAAATATAAGCACAAATAAATATATATAAATACATGAATATACTAAAAAGAAATGAGACAAATAATGAGAAAATAGTAGCGTTGTGATGATACCGCCAGCTTCTTGCGAATGTGTTCGCGAACCTTAACTTTGAAGGATAATCGGTTGTATACCACCCTGATTTTCTGGGGGAGCGCATTCCACAGAGACATATACTGAACGAAGAAGGAAGAGTGAGTGAAGTCTGTGCGGTGAGATTGTCTGATATCTGATTGTAATTGAAACTTGTTTCAAATCTGAATAGATAGACACATAAATAAGTAGATTCACTAGTGATATAAGCGCGAAAGCAGTCAGACAGGAAAATTAAATGGTCAAATTCAGTTTTATTAATTCAGTTTTACCCTCAGCCAGAGGCTGATCGAAGAATAAAAAAAAAATGTATTTATGGTACAACTAATCAGCTTTTTTTTATCAGACGGTGGTAACAGGGGGCAACGCTCGCTCCTGGTCATCTTGGTGGCTGGAGTCTCACGCAGGCGCCGAAGGAGGGGCAAGAGAGTTGGGGGGTGAAGAGGGGTGGGTCCTGGAGCCCACTGCCGCTGAGCTGGTCGCGCTGCATGTAGGAGCCTCATATCTGGAGCTTCGCGCACACGACAATGTCACTGTGATTCTGCGCACGCGAGTACCACAGGTGAATAATATTATCTACTTAACTATGATATCGAACAAACCTTAAGTTATGGTACAGAAGTTTTGGTTTACTGTGACCGGACCACGGGTCTTAGGCTTTTCTCTAACATACAAATTTCAGTAAGTGGATTGGTCTCAGAGCTACGGTCCTATTTGTTATAACGAGTTTGTTCATTTCAAATATTATGCAGTTAATTATAAATGATTGTAAAAAAACACTAAATGTAAAAAACCTAATTTTCTTAATAGGAGAGATAAGCCGCACTTGTACTAATTCTAAAAAACTTAATTCTCTTTACGATTAAAATAAGATTAAGCTGAACTATATTTAATTTGATTAACAATTTGTTTGTGCTGCACTAGATTGGGAATTAATCGGTGAGTGGATAAAATACTAAGATGACTTCACACTAGTTTTCAACAAAAAAGGCTTGGACCGAACAAAATTTTTCCATGGTTCCAGATAAGCGTGCCACCATCGTGCTTGCCAGCGGTCCCAGGGACGTCGGACAACGAGCTCAGTGCCAAGTACACCCCAGGACCAGTCGAGGACCAGATCACGGATTACTCCCTGTTCCGCCTCAACGTCAACTATTGTACGCAGAGAGATAAGTTCTACAAGCTGGGAGAGACTTGGACAGATACTGAGGTTCCTAAAAATAAATTACTTCAACTGTTTTAGTGCATTAGTGCTAACGAATACCACTTACTGTCTATGTATCTTGAGTGCTTCACATTTTAAAGAGTTTTTCAATGATTGCAGACTTGTTCAAAATGCTGGTGCGTACTGGGTATTCCCAAGTGTGAGGCGGTACAGTGCCCGCCGGTCAACTGCCTCGTGCCCACCATCAAGCCGCCCGGACAGTGCTGCCCCATCTGTACCAGTGAGTATGACCTTATGGTGAACATGACCCAACAGCGTGATACAATAACGTTGTGCCAACTTATCTATAATATAGGTACTAACTTAGATAAAGCAAAACGGTGAAACTGAAGTAGACTTTAGTAAAAAATAGGATTTAATATTTCAGAACAGGACACTGGATACTGGTATATGGTATACTTTGCTATCCAAAAATGCAAGCGGTGCACAAGAATCTGATGTCCACCCAAGTATATATATATATCCATTATAGCTAAATCTGGTACCTACCCCGGAAAACATCGATGACCTAAGTATATTGACATTTGACATCAATTTTCTTTTCCAGACTCTACAACAGCGGTGTGGTCAGAAAATGGCAGCTGCGTCCTCGCTGGACAGACTTACGCACCGGGCTCGTCGTGGCACCCATACCTGGTACCCGGCGGGTACGACACGTGCGCCATCTGCACGTGCAACTTCGCCACTAGTCAGATACAGTGCCCCAGAGTCAAGTGCCCGCCATTACGTTGTAGCGAGAAGGAGGCGTATAGGCCGGACAAGAAGGCCTGCTGCCGGGTATGTCCAGAGGTGAGAATGAAACTTACATTCAAGATAGTCAACGATTTGAAGTTGATAAGTTTTGTCACATCAGCCAATAGCAGTCCACTATTACTCCTTGTGTACTCCAGCTGCAACCTCGCGAAGATTTTTCACGAGCTATTTTTACTGACCTCAGGTAAAAGCAAAGAAACCAGACGAAGAGACTCCAAAAGACCAAGGTGCACCACGCACGGCTGAGGAGATCCTGGCGGAAGGCGGGTGCAAGTTCCCCGACGGACCACTGCCCAACGGCAAGGAGGTGCACCCCTCCATACACTCGCACGGGGAGCAGCGCTGCGTCACGTGTCGGTGCAAGGTGAATACCAACAATAAATTATATGGTTTAAAAGATCTCTTGCATTTCGGTACTGAGCGCGCATCTTTTTTTTTTATAAATAGCATCTCTTCAACCTATGAGGTTATCGTCATCTTAACCGGGCTTGCCTGTGGATGCCTCAATAAATTAAGGCATCCAGCCAGGGCGAGCGCGCAGCGCCGGCGCAGTGAAATATTTATACTACCTACTTTTATTTTATTTATAAAACACATTAAACTAGTATTTTTTTATTAATTGATTTTGTTAAGAAATCACTGGTGACTATTTAGGTATAAATACTACGTGAAAATGACATCATTTTCACGTAGTATTTGTACCAAAATAGTTATATTTATAACTTAGAAGTTCGGAGATATTCAGACTTGTTTCCAGTAGAAAATTGAATTAGGTCCAGTACTTTTTTTCTTTATTTATAAGGCATATAACAAATTGTTTATATAACAATTTGTTATTTATGATATGAGGAAATTGGTTTTGATGGATATATTCAACAGA